>JAHWFP010266700.1:44542-58108 GCA_023313725.1 Lithobius niger | reverse complement strand
CCCCCCCCCCCCCCCCCAAAAAAAAATTTAGGTTTCTAATCGTCGGTAGAAAATTTATACTACCTATAAATTAAATTGCATTTACAGTCAGACCTCGTCAATATAGGTGGCGGGCACCATCATGGCGAGTTACCCCGGGTTGCGGACTGGCTCCCCCAAAAAGTTGAACAAAACTTTGCACTTTATTGAAAACAAAACAGAAACAGGAATTTGGATCTCTTTCGTTGGATTTGGTGGCCCTGAAAAGGGCCGTTTTGTGTTTTAGATGGGGTCTTGCTTCCGTCTTCTGGAAGTCTTGAAGCGGGAGGTCTTGCTTCCGTCTTCTGGAGGTCTTCGTTTCTGTATTAGTGCTTAAGGGGGTTGGATTATGCATCTGGCTGTTACGATTGATCCCAGACGATATAGCCCATCTTCCTGTCTTGACACATGTCTCTGAGATAATGACTTGTGAAGACAGTTTGGCTTCTCCATGATGTGGCTTGTGGAATTCCAGCGATGGAGACTTGATTGTGAAAAGCCCATGAAATTGAAAGTACCCGGAGTTCGTGTGCAGTTGCCTTGATGTTGCTGTCGGTGCCGCTGATGTTCGCATCGTCGTATGCCCTGTTGATGACAGTTTTGATCCAATGGCGATCATTGCAGCAGATGTTACATTAGTTCCTTTGGTGAAGGGAAGAAAGAGTTGAGTTCGACCTGTTCGATATTCGGAGTCACTTGTGCGTTTAATGTAGTATCGTAATGCACGGACGGGACATAGAGTTCGCTCAGGTTCATCATCATAGATGTTTTTGAGAGTCGGGATGATGATGGGTTTGGATGGTTCGCATGGTTTCTGAGTTTTGGCTCAAAAGTCAGGTCAGGGTCTCAGATGGATGAATTTGCTATTGTCGAAAAATAAGCAGTGAGCAGGGTCGTTCGATAGTGCTTGCATTTCGCTGCTGCGGAGGCTTGCTGCCAGAGATGTGAGAAAAACTGTCTTTCTTGTGAGGTGGTTGATGTGACAGGTTTGGATGGGTTCGTATGGATCTTTGGTTAGAGAGTCCAAGACCAGGGGAAGGTCCCATTTCGGGAATTCATGATGGATTGATGGTCTTTGTATTTCGAAGGATTTTAAAAGAGATGTAATGCGGTAATCTTCGAGGAGGTGTCTGTTTCCGGCAGCCTTGAAGACAGTGTTTAGGGCGGAGCGGTAGACCAGAATGGTTGAGCCTTTTAGCTTGTTCTTGAAGAGATCAGTGAAGAAAACTAGGAGGTCTTGAATAGGGGGACTGATTGGATTAACCTTTTTCCGCTTACACCAATGAAACCATCGTTGCCAGTGGCTGTTATACATTTTGTTGGTGGAGTCCCGTAGGGCTTTGCTAGCGATGCGAGTGGCTTGTTCTTCAAAAATTCCAACCTCCTTCGTGAGTTGGATGATAGTAGCCACCCGTGCAGATGTAAGGTGCTGGAGTTCGGGTGGAACTTGGTTCCCTTCTGTTGGGTTAAGAGATCCGGAGGGTTTGGTAGTTCTCTTGGTGCGTCTACGAGAAGGTTGAGTAGGAGAGGGAACCAGGGGGCTGCTGGCCAGTTCGGTGCGACGAGGAGAAATAATCCTTGGATTTGTTCGATTTTCGTCAGAACGGTAGGGAGAAGCTTGAATGGCGGGAACAGGTAAGCGTAGAGGTTGTCCCATGGAAAGGTCAGAGCATCCACTGCACAAGCCAGTTCGTCCGGAATTGGGCTCACGAATTGGGGAAGTTTGGCATTGTGCCTCGTGCGAAGAGGTCGATCATGGGTTTCCCCCAGATGATGAAGAGAGATTCGCAAATTGATGTTTTGAGGGACCATTCTCCTGCTGGTTGTTTCTTCCGAGATAGTGCATCTGCTATCACGTTGCGGTTGCCCGGAATGTGGAGCGGTTGGAGAGTTGTGTCGAGTTCCAAGCATAGGCTGAATATTTCGGAGGTGATCTGATGAAGGGTCTGAGAACGTGTTCCTCCTTCTCTCCATATGTAGGCGACTGCGGTGGTGTTGTCGGCTTGGACTTGGACGATCTTGCCTGTTATAAGGTGACGGAAGTGGAGAAGAGCATTGCGGATTGCTTTCAGTTCGACGATGTTGATGTGCTCGGTCGTGTGGGAAGGCCAGGTCTCTTTTACCTCGTTGTCCATTATGTGGGCTCCCCATCCCGTTAGGGATGCATTGGTTAGAAGAAGAAGATCGGGCGGAGGTTCGTGGAGAGGCATAGTCCTGGACAGGTTTGCGGCGTTCATCCACCAGTGAAGACATTCCCATGGGAAGTGGGGGTCGGATGGCATCTGCATCTCTGATGATGGAAGGTGGTTGCTCTAATGGTCGATGCGGAGTGGTGGAGCGGCCGAGTCATCCAGTGCCCATAGGGAAGTAGGTCGGCCATTGAATCCATTTTGCCTATGAGGTATGAGGGAGTTCAAGGATGTTAGAGAGTGAGTTGTGGACTGGAAAAAGGAGAGGCAGTGATCTAGTAGGTCAGTTTTCCTGTCCGTTGACGGTGTGACGGTGGCATTCGTAAGGTTGAACTCTACGCCGAGGAAGATGAAGGTTTGTGCAGGTTGGAGTCGTGATTTCTTCCAGTTGACTCCGAGACCTAGGATGTGAAGGAGTCGAATGGTGAAGAGAGTGTCCTGCCGGAGTTGGTGGGGACAGATGTTGTTTAGGAGCCAGTCGTAGAGGAAGGCGTTGGCTCCTACTTGTTGACGATGAAGGTGACTCAGGATAGGCTTCATGACGAGAGTAAAGATGCGTGGAGCAGCGTTGAGGCTGAACGGAAGGGTTTCGAATTCGAAGATCTTCCCCTGGTAGATTATTGGAAGTAGTGGAGGTACTTTTCGTGTAGGGGGATATGCAGGTATGCATCTTCGAGATCGATCGAGATTGTCCATTCTTGAGGTTTGAGGGAGAGGCGAATGGACTGAAGGGTCTCCATTTTGAAGTGGTCGTTGTTCATGTAGCGATTTAGCGGTTTCAGGTTGAAAATCATTCTCTCCCCACCGGATTTCTTCGGTCTCAGGAAGATGGAGCTGTAGAAGCCAGGTTTTGAATGGTCGGGGCAGAGGCGGATTGCGTTTTTGGCCAGGAGGGCGGACACTTCTATGGAGAAAGCGGGTGAGGTCTTGGTTGCGAGCTACCAAGGAGGGGTGAATGCCATGGGTGGTTTTGAGTTGAAGGATGGTTGAAAGCCATGGGATACAATCGAAAGGATTGTTTTGTCGGTTGTTATCTGATGCCATGCTGTTTTTAAGTGACTGAATCTGCCGCCTACGGGAAGAGCATGGGCATAGTCACTTGCGATGAAACGTTTTACGGCTAGAGGCGGAGGAGTACTTGCTGCAATTGTCGGGGGTGGAGCTCCTTCTGATCTTGTTGTAATTGCGTGGGTCGTTGTGGTTGTTCCCTTGAAAGGACTGATCTTGATGGGGAGATGGTTTCCTCTTATTCCGGGACGTTTGGTTATTGGTCGCGGGGTGTAGAGGCGGTGACCTGGAATCAGAGGCGTGATCTTGAAATGGTTTCCGAAATGGTTGGTTGTTTGAAGGTTTGAACACTTTCTTAGGCTTGCGAGAGATGTCTAAGTGAGGAGCGAGGGTTGGGATGCGGCCTCTGAAGAGAGTGTCCGTCTCGTGAACCAGTTAAATGAGTGAAATGAAGCAAAATACATTTTCTTGAAAAGTTCAGATATGAGAAAATGAAGGTACTTGACGTTCTTTTGACTGGTTTCACGAGAGAGTCACTCACAAAGTGCGTTGATGGCCGTGGCGAGGACGTCTGCTTGGGAGTTGGCGCGAAGGCCTAAGCGAAGTATCTTGTCGTTTTCGCGGAGCACGGCTGTAGGAACCTCGGTGCGACGGGGAATGTGGAGGGCAGTGTCGAAGTCCTTCTTTGCTTCGGTTGAAAGAAATTCAGACTGTTGGTAAGTTTCAAACTGGCGCGGGTTGGCGAAGCCGTCGCCGGTTGCTCTGAAGAACCAGGATTCACGTCCCGGACGAGGAGGTGGTGGGTCCTGGTCGAGTTCAAGAGGGTCGCCTTTGCCTAGGAGGGAGCCTCCAGTTCGAAGGAGCGTTGTGAGCAAGGCCGTGGATGGACCAATCTTTGCTTTCTCACGTTTGTTCTTGTCTCGGCGGCGATAGCCGAATCCTGTCGAAAGACCCCTATTCTTCGGCTTGGGGGTGAAAGTGTCGGGTTTGTAGAGGTAGTGATCAGGGATGATGGCTTCGACTGCCTTGAGAAGGTCAAACAGAGGGATGGCGGTTGGGTCGTCGTCGGCTTGAAGGGAATCTTCGTAAGGGTCGAGTTGCGGTTGTGCAAAGTTGACTCGATGCGGGGGTTGCTGGCCCAACGTGGAGGCTGAGCCGAGGTCGTCTTCAGTGGTGAAGATGTTGGATAAAAGTTGCTGAAGGTCAGCCGTGGAAATGTTAGGGCAATGTTTCTTTGAAGGCGGCTGGGCAGAAGGCTGCTTCCGTTTGCGAGCGCCGACGGCAGAGGATGCAACCCATTCGTGGACGTACAAAGTGGCCTTTGAAGAAGGTTTCACCATCAGTGCAGAAAGGCGGTTCTTGTAGGAAAATTCCCTGATGGCACGGTTCATGAGACGATGAATGTCCTGCGTGGACAAGGGTTCTGTTGCTGGTCTGAGATGCGAAGCTGATGATAAATCGAGGGGTTGGACATCATGTTGCTGTGGTACGAGAGATTCCGAGGTTGATTCTGGGCGCAAGGTAATGGCGAAGCAGAATGATCTTGCGTGGTTAATGAGGCTGTGGGTCGAGGTGGAAACGGCAACACTACGATGCTGGGATCCGTTGGCAGTGGACTTGATGGTGAAGAATCCATAGTACACCGGTGAAAGTTACAATGACGGACAATGCGGGCAGCGAACGGTCACGGTGATTGACGAAGGAGTAGTGAGTGACGAGCATATAGGGCGAACGACGAACGGCAAGGAAGATGGCGTCGCAGCTTGTGGCTTGATGACAGGCGAACGACGAACAGGAATGACGAACGACGAACTGGAAGGAAGATGGCGTCGTAGCTTGTGGCTTAATGACAGGCGAACGACGAACGGGAACGACGAACAGCAAGGAAGATGGCGTTTGTAGCTTGTGGCTTGATGACATACGAACAACGAACGGGAACGACGAACGATGAGTGTGAAGTTGAAGGCGAACGGCAGCACACGGTGACCGCAGCAGGTGGCGTAGGAGTTCAGGCAAGTGTGCGAACGACGAACGGGCTGCGAACGAAGAACGACGAACGACGAACAAAAAACGGGCGGTTGAAAGGCGGCAGGCAGCAGAACAATCGGCAGCAGGCGGCGTCAAAGTTCCACGCAATGGTATGCGGACGACGAACGGGCAGCGAACGGCGAACGAGTTGTGAACGACGAACGAAGAACGGAGAGTGGAGAGGAGAGCTTCTTCAGGCGACGAGAGCTTGAGGAAAATAGATGGCCGGCAGGGGCGAGCTGTCTGCTTTTATGGGAGGACTGCGCATGGTGACGCATGCGCAGTGGGGTTGCGCACTGGCCGGATCAGGAGAGCGAAAAACCTCAAGTCATAAAGAGCACTCAGGAACTGAATGCAATTTAATTTACAGGTAGTATAAATTTTCTACCGATGATTAGAAAAAAAAATTATTGGTTTACGGACGAGTATGCATTTAAGCACTAAGCATTTTATTTAAATGACCACATTTCTTTGACAAGTAAGGCTCATAGCTTAAAGAGTGTCAAAGCTTTCAGTGTGCAATCATTTAAGACACCAGCACACACTTGTAAACCAAACATTGCCTTTGCATAGTTTAATAGTATGTTACTTGGTATCCCTTATTAAATGATTAAATTATAACAGAGTAAATTTTAAAAAAACTTACCGAAGCTTACATCCAATTTAAAACAGGCTAAAGCGTTGGAATTCGGTTTTACAGCCACAAAAATATGTATAAAATTTGTGGTCGTAATAGCACTTGGAATAACAGAAGAATTTTTGATAGCAAACTTATTGAGGAGTGGGGACGTTGGCTTTTCACCATTCCTTACTTCTACTACTCCGCTGTCATCGTACAAACCATGTGCATGTTGGAAATGAAGCGTAAACACCAACCCTTTAGGAACGCTGAACGTCTACAAAGAAAGACAATGAAACGTTATTTGTATAATAATTAAGTTCTGTGTTGGTAATAATATTAGCTTCTGGTGCCTGATCAGTTGCCCCATTCTGGTGTTTAAATACATCACTTGAATAATTTTTTCAAGAGCAAGTTAATGGTGCGTAATTTCATATTAAGAAGATAAGAATGGAGCCCCAAACAAGCAAATGTTTCTGCTATTTTGCTTGCTGAAACTGTATTCGTTTCGCCCTTGTCACTTATCTTAGTATATTGGCACAGTGTATTTACTCTTTAACTATTCAGCAAAAATTACAAATACAAGGTCAACAACAAAAAACTTTAACAGCAGAAACCTGTCCAAGTCTAAGAGAGGAGAAAAAGTACCAGTGCTGTGTAAACTTTTTTTCAAATCGTGGACCAAAGATGCTTTGATGACGTTAAATGTTGCGAAATGCCACATCCTGCGTATTGGCTGGCGGCCAGGAAAGCTGGCTTTCCTTACAAAATTGGTGGAGTGTCCCTTAATGTGGTGGAGCCTGAAAAGGATTTGGGGGCGGTAGTCTCTGCGAATGGAAAGAGGGCTAATCAGTGTGCTGCTGTCGCAACCAAGGCCAATCGGGCCCTTGGTATTTTACGGCGGACACTTTCTACGCGGTAGCCAAATGTGTTGGTGCCAGCCTTAGTCAGACCTCTGTTGGAATATTGTTCTCCTATCTTGTCTGGAATTTACGGCATTCTGAATACAAGGATCAGCTGGGCTCGCTTGAGTTGGAAACCCTTGCTGATCGAAGGCAAAATCTCGATCTGATTTATGTTTTCAAGCTCCTGAGCGGGCTCGTTGACATCGATTGGAAGAAGCTCCTGACTCTTCGGGTGGATAGGTTTGCTGGACCTCATACTTTGTTTCTTCGGCGATGTCGGGTGGATGTTCGGAGGTTTTGCTTTGGTGTCAGGGTGGTCAGAGCGAGGAATGCTCCACCTGAAGATATCAGATGTGGGCCCTCCCTCAGTGTCTGTAAACGTCGCCTGTCCCAACGCAAAACCACGGGATAGTTTGTGGCTTCCACGGTATTTTTGCTGTTCTTTTGGATTTTCGCTGTGCTCGGATTCTTATTTATACTTTATACCAGTCCAAAAGGGAAAAAAATTTGGACTTCAGACTTTTTTCCCCACTTGGATTTAGACAAATTTCTGCCATAGCATTTTTTACAGACCACCACATACATTAGTAACATTACCAACCCTGAAACATAATATTTTCCATGAACTGCAACAAACATTTTGATACACTTAACTGTTTTGTGGGGGGGGGGGGGTTCAGACACTCTTGTTTACGTATGAATTTCTATAGTAGCATGCATAAAAACGTTACATGAAAAATCGATGACTTTCGTTTTTATTGCAATACTCTTGCATCACTAAAACCACGGTACCATGCTTATTTGGAAGTGGCGTGTCTAAGCATATCTTGAATACTTCTGCTAAAAATATATTCGTATTTGGGTTCTGTGCTTTCGTTATATCGTTTTTAATGCAGTTTGGCGTTATTCAAAATGAGTTCCAGTCCACGTGCTAGAAATGCAACTTTATCCATCGATGTCCGTAATAGTGCTACGCATGTAGTTTTACACTTTGGCTGGCAGATGGCCTTTACTTGGAGACCTACAGTTACGGATGTGCGAGTAGAAAAATTTTAATTCAACCCGAGCAGAGCTGAGATTGCAGCAGAAGAATTGAGTATCGAACCGGGTTCGAGTATTTGATGGAAATAATTTGCTTGCAAGTTTCTCTTTAATTTGTTGAGATAATGAGCAAAGATGATGCTTAACTGACTGTGTTGGCCATGTTTTTCCAGTTTTAAGGACATAACTTGAAAATGGTTTCAGTTATTGACTTTTAATCTGCACCACTGGAAAGCTCTCGCCGAGACGATCGATTTGGTATATTGGAATGGCAAAATCGGTCAAAAATTGGCGAAGTTATCGCATTTTCGCCGGATTCGAGTTTTTCGAGTATGTACGCGAGCAGTGAGCCGAGTTCGAGTACAAGTTTCATACTCGGCTCGGCTCGAATTTTTCGAGTATCGCACATCCCTACCTACAGTGTATTCCAGTGCAACGCGAAAGAGCAGCCCCAAGTGACGCAGCCAAGTCATATGGTAGGTTACAGAACACATTCGCGTTGCCTATCGCTTCAAATAGTGTTCGTACTGGAATCAGCACGTTACAAAAATAACGGTAAGAGGTCAGCTACGTAGCGGACAAAATGGTGTTGGTAAAAGGGATCCCAGTATAGCCTAGTAACAATGCCATTTAGCAATTTTCCTATCCTATCCTACTAAAGCAAAATTAATTTCAAAGCAATAATAAACAAATTTTCCACGTACCCTAGAACAATTTGATACTGAATGGTTTCCTTCTTGTTCAAAGTAGTACAAGGATGGATAGGGATGGGAAGCACCCAAATCTGGTGCCTGACACAAGTGTTTGGCCTCAGGTGAACACATAGTTTCTACATAATGTGAGTAATGGATTCCATTTCCGCCATTGTTGCTTACTTCCACACTGTCGACTAAAACGTGGCCTGCACTGGTGTTTATAAAAATACCATGGCCTAGAAATGAAAATAAATCTTTATAAACATAATACAAAAAATATTATTGTGACTTACATACTCAAGCCGCTATGCTCAATTGTGAATTTTCATAGTGGCCTCCAATATATTTTTGAAGACAAGAATTGTTATGTACAATACCTACGGTGACAGTCTGATACCAGTAAGGAGTTTCCTGTGGTTCTGCAATTTTACAAGTTTAAAGAAAAAAAGACATAAACATAACAAACACAAGATTCCCCGACGTAAGACAAGCATAAAACATTTCATCTTAGCATTAATTAAGCAAGTCTCAGGGATTCCAGCAAAGTTGCAACCAGACCTAGTTAAAAATAGTAAAAACGTATCACAAGAAGTGAGAAAATAATGAGTGTACAAATATAACTACACTCTTATAGATCAACATCACTGCCGTTTTACTTTGGTTCTTGGCAAAAAACCCACAACAAAAATACGCAACACCAAAAAGTCTGTAAATTTCAGGCGAATTTTCGGTGGCCAATTATCTGCCACCTTCTTCAGGCCTAGCCCAGAGTTCTGTTCACAACTACTACAAACATCAACAGAAAAGCAAATTTGAATTTGGTGATTTTTCTCAGTGGGACTTGGCTCCTTGAAGAAAAGACCAAACCCCCCAGAGTTGACCGACCACACGAAATTGTGACGTACATTCCCAAACGTGGAGAACTGGCCAGAGCGGACCTGGGCAAGCTTGATATTGAATACTGGTTCAAGAATCCTCCCAACATCAAGAAGATTCTGAATCAAAGGAAAGTGCACCAAAATGGCCAGAATAGTGGATACCCAAGGAAACCTCTTGACACCTTGAGTGCTGAAGCTGCTACTGCTACTACAACCATGATGTCTTCGCAACCAGACCTTGACACGACTCATTGCTACAACACTCGATCTAAGAGAAATGTGCCAAACCTAGTACCCCAACCTGCTTCCATTACAACAAAGCAAGCAGCAGCTGATGACCCAGTGCAGCTACCTACCACCAAGTCGGCCGTCTACTGGGTCCCCTGCAAAGACTGCCCAGGGGGGTACGTGGGAGAAACAAAACGCAGAGTTTGTAAACGAATCTCGGAGCATATGCAAGCAACAGCCAACGCTGACCTGAAGAAAAGCGCCATTGCAGCACACAGTGTTAAGACCCAACACAGCATAGACTGGGTAAGCACGAAGGTGCTTCTGCATTCCAACTCTGGAAAAGAAGATCATCTGCGAGCACTGGAATCCCTGTCTATTTTACACTGCAAAGAAAACAAAATCCCACTGCTAAATGAGCAAGCACCTGCATACCCAAAAATTATGCAGTTTGCCACCCCAGACTTGATACACCAACTCGAAATCCAGTGGAAACCATTCCTTACAACACCACAGGAAGAGGACACTACCTCCAACAGCTAGTGCTGTTTTTAGGAGCCAAGTCCCACTGAGAAAAATCACCAAATTCAAATTTGCTTTTCTGTTGACGGTTGTAGTAGTTGTGAACAGAACTCTGGGCTAGGCCTGAAGAAGGTGGCAGATAATTGGCCACCGAAAATTCGCCTGAAATTTACAGACTTTTTGGTGTTGGGTATTTTTGTTGTGAGTATGTATAACTAACTACACTCCAATATTTCGATAAAAATAATATTATATCAAGCCAAATTGAAAAAAAAGTTGTTCACCATGGCTACTATTTCTTTCTTCGAAATGGCACCTTGATACGATGCTGGCAGATGATATTACATAACTGATAACTTTGACAGTTTATTCTAAGCGTAGTGCTTACACACATAGTCCCTTCGCTTTCAGGACCCGATCCGCTCCTTGGACAAGCGTGGGTTAGGATCGACCGGCTGCCGTTTTACCGGATCCGGGTCGGTTCCGGATAATTTGATGTCAGTGCCGGATCGGTTCCGGATCTAGGTGCCGGATCCAGACCGGTACCGATACCGGGTAATTCACACACAAAAACGAAATAAAGCCGTTTTATTTTTCCCCCCTTATAAGTTGCAGCTATGGTGTTAATTTTCGCTTTGTTTCACATTATTTTCTTACATTAAACACGTAGAAGTCTTACGCTATTATGAGTACCAGTATAGTATAATTGCATGTAGGCTACAGAACTGTTTTTGCAATGTTGTTAAATTCTGCAAATTTTTTTTGAAACAAACAAAGCACTCATTACGTTAAACAGTCAGAACACATTTTTCTAGTTGAAGGATTTCTCATTGATTAGCCTACTGCTTCATTTCGAAAAATAATTAGCAAAATTTTGCAATATTTGTGAAACCAGTATGTAGTCCACTTACTTATTTTATATTAAAATTATTGAATTTTGGTTGCATTAAAACAAAATCAAAATCACAACAGGTCTTTTATTTACAGCTTTAAATTGCTTTCGTTCTGTTTTGTATTGCGCACAGTATAACAAAGACCGAAAGCAAAAAAAAAAAAAAGGAATGAAACCAACATAAAAAAAGCTGTATTTTTTTTTTTCATTTTATGAACAAAACTGTCTCGACGCTTGCAACATGGAAGTCATCTTTGGTTTATCATGCTATTAATTCTTGCTAGTTTTTGATGTCGTCATTAAACAGTCTTACTTTTCGAATTTAACCCCTTGACGTCCAAACCACGATTTATTGCCAATTCAAAACCGTTTCTAAAACTCCCGACGCACTCTCGATTCAAAGCCCCGTTTGCAAAGATAAACCGCCATTACATACAACGGAGGTGTAATTCCGACTGAATTAGGTACTGTGGCACGCCTATTTTGGATTCATTTAATGTCATCTTTTAATTACCTTAATTGATGTTTTTATTGGCGTGTCATCAAAATTGACGTGAAATTGCTTTTGTTTGTTAAAACTAGACCTTCGTTCAAGCTGTCATAACTCAACAACGCAACAAACGGCCGCCATCTTGATCGCGTTTGAAAGCTGGGATTCCCCGATAGACACGTGTATAGCACGTGATCACTATCGCGACGGGGGCCAGTCGCAAGTGACGTCACACGAAGCGAGTCAAGGTCACAGCCATTGAAGCTAGCACGTGAGCGTCTATTTGCGTACGGCCGGCAGAGAGTGGGAGCGCGATGGAGGCCGTAAACTATCACTGAAAGCGAATATAAATTAGAAATAAAACAACTTTAAACTACTTCTACGGTATTAATAACTTAATAAAAGGATTTCGGCAGCCGTAAACAACGCTGTAATGGAAGTATAACCAGAGGACCATCGTTTCAAGGTATCCCATGTACTGCAACGGAAGCTGAATATTTTCGTAAGCGCATTTACGTAGTCGAACTTTAACTTTTTTTTTTTTTAGTTATGAAAACCTAATACGATTATCCCAAGTATATTTTTGTGCACTAATTTACACTGTAATTATTACATCTGCAATTTTTTTATATACGTAGATCGCTTAGTTATTTTACGTCGATTTATTTTACCGAAGCATGCAACATGTTTACGGAGACATGTTTTGGTTGTGTTGCAACCGGTATCCGGCTCAATATAATGGCCGGATCTTGCCCGATAACGCATTATCCGGCGCTGGATCCAGATATATCCGGACTCGGTCGATCCCTACGAACCAGACAACTCTTCGAACTTGAAATCTGCTACATGCAATCCATTAGCTAGTGGCGTCGTTACTACAATGTCATGACACTTCTAAATAGCCAGGCCGGTCGATGACTGATGAAAACTAAGCAGTTACCACGAAAAGGTACGCGGAAGTGGAGTCAGCCTAACATTCACCAGTGTACGGACAAGGCTTCCTCAGGCTTCGCAATAGAAATCTGACACGTCATCCACTGAGCCTCCGATTCTGCCACCAGTCGCGCTACGAACCAGCCACACAAAGAACTGCTCTAGCATGCGGACTGAACTGTGAAAGGTAATCAAGATGCAAGATACGCGAATTTTAAACTTAAAACACTGCATTGACACTAAATTGTTTGACTTTTAAGAACAATGGATTCATGCTACATACCTCTTTGTCCACTCGACATCAAAACTAACACTCCGAATATTTAATTTCATAAATTTCAACCAGAAGAAGAACCAAGGTATGTGTGTACTGTATATTGCGCTGCATCATTTTCTATTCTCATTAAAAATGTATTAAAGGAACCTTTGACGCAGCAATAAATCGTCCGAGGACTTCAAGGAGAGTCACCGTAAAATAATGCTCGTTTAGTGCTGCAACACCAGGAAATCTAATAATGAGAAGATAACTACGTTCTTGTGCATCCCGCTAACACTAATCAATGCTGTGATGTCGCATAGTTCGACTTCATTGTTCGTCCTTTTGGCGCGCCTCGCGGCATTTTTTGACGGTCTTGGACGACGTGGCTCTCATGCTACGTGAAACCAAGCGTAAGGCCTTTCTACACACAAGGAAGCTGTGGTATGAATCAACTTCCTGCCACAAGTGCACACCCAGTCAACATGTATGAGAACCATTTTTTCCCCTTGGTATTATAATTTTGCATTATATCGTTTAAAAAACTAGATGAGGAATTGGAGAGTAATAGTGAGGTTCCTCCCAATAGTGTCGAATAGTAAAAAAGTGAGCGTGTGTAAGTCCTTTAGTGCGTGGAAGTCTTCTTAGCAATGATTAAAAAATCTCGAGTCCTTTGTAGGTGACCAAAACCCATCCATGTAAAATTTCTTTTTGGTGCGAACAATGTATGTTATCAGTTTATGCTTCATACAGCAAGATAGGTTTGTGTATCCAACTTTCAGTCATAAAAAAAAAAATCAGGTGTTTACAAAGAAATTGTGGGAAGAGCATAGGCGGCTGAATGACCGGCTATCAGGCTTGAAG
>JAHWFP010266700.1:20517-39542 GCA_023313725.1 Lithobius niger | reverse complement strand
GAAATTTAAGAGTGGGGAATCAAAGGACCAGCAGGGAATTTCCCACAGAAATCATACCATAATACGGCAGAAGCAGGCAGTGCAAGGAAGTGACCCAAGAGGCAGCAATGGGGTTTGGTCTCCATCCCAAAAGGATGCACGATCAAATCTCACAACTGACCTATGTACACACGGGAGTGTAAAATACAGTCTTTACAGCTTTAAAGGCATTTCAATTAAAAATGAACGTGCAAACCTTAAATGATAACAGTGGAAACCTCACACCCGATTACACACCTTTACTCACCTGCATTATTTGAAATATAACTGTTGAATATGTCTATTGGCACATCTGAACCAACAATGCTAATTCCATTATAGGCTGACCACTGGACAGACACATTATTCATCATAGGTGGTACACTTTTAACATATATCGCTGAAGTAAGTGCGCCCGATCTGTTGCAGCCAGCATACAGGACGTCAATGTATTCCAAAATCGAATTTGAAAACTTAGATTTCTTCCTCACGCCGCCAGGATAAATAGACTTTTCTTTAAATGTAGCATCATTGAACCAAAGTCCTCTCCATTTGCTCACATTGATGTCTTTGGAAAGCAGAGGGAAACAGCGAATTCCCATATCAAAATAAATATCTGAAAGGATACCAAAATTAATGACGATAAAGTACCGGTAAATGCCAACGGACTGATTCAAACAGCATGCAGTAGCAGTACTTACCAATTAGGAAATAAAGCAAATGCAACTTTGAAAGTAAAAATTTGCAGCATTCTTTGGAACGCGAATGGCACAAGCCCCAAGAAACAATTCCCAACATGTACACGTAAATAACTATCTCGAGAATTTTATTCACCTTGTCTATGGAGGGCTGCGTAATGAGCTGCTAAGCCGGTCTGGGAGCGAGGTTAGCTAACTATTGTATGCTTTGTCTGTTCATGTTGCGTAAATCAGTGATCTTTCTCAAGAAATTTCATCACAGTGAATTATTTTAGGCGCAAAAATGTCCAGAAAAAAACTGTGTAGCACAATTGCGATGCAAAATAAAAATTTGCGTAGCAGTCACAAAATAATGGTTAGCAGTTTTCATGAAACATATGTATTTTTCTTGGCAGGTAAAAGAGCGTTTTCGTTTTAACTGATGGTTCAACTAGAACAAGAGCATGCGATTATGTGACGTATAAATTGCATCATTTTTTTTAAAACCTAAATAACGATTGCACATCGTTCAATTTCATTCTTTGCTCGTTGTACACAAATATGAAATAACCTATCCCTGAAGTAGGGATTGGAATTAAGATTTTTACGGAACACGATGATTGTTCTATAATAAATGGGCTAGGCCTGCTACAAAAGGATTTTTTAACTTAAGTTTCTTTCACCATGAACTTGCGTCGCTAAACTGCTACGCAAATTTCGATTTTGTATCGCTAATGTCCAAAATTGTGGTGCAAACTGCGATGCGATACCGCTCATTTCGAGCCCTGCATGCAACAAAGAGGCATCCGAGCAGTTCGACAATTTGTTTTACACCTGTGGCAGTAATACTCCGGACTTGTTGTCGAGTGATCAAGAACTTTCTATTTGCGTGGTGTAACACAGCATTGCATGGCTCAATTGCATTATCTTTTGCGCTAGGCCTAATAGTCAGACCAAGTGTTACAAGCCTCGATGGACCTTGTACTGTATTTGTACTTGTCTTCCGTTGGTGGAGAATTTGCCGAGCGAGTAAGATATGTCTGTAAGTTTATGATCTGCATTAAAACCCAGTTGTTCGTTAATGAAGTCAACGTGTGAGTCAATGTGGACTGTAATCACTTGACAAGTGGCGCTCGAACAGGGACTCAGCCAGCCAGCCAGCCAGTGCGCTCAGCCATAGGGGCTGGGAGATAGGCGGCACACTTTGGGCTTGCTCCTCATTAGTACAATTTTGGGTGGCCATGGGCAGTGAGGGACGGTTCGTCCCGCGCCACTTGTCGCCCGAGGTAACTAACCGGAGAAGCCTGGAGGATGTAGGGTTGCTTATTGTTGGTTTTCTTGTTGAGTTTTCATAAACTGTCTTTCGTTTAAGTACTTGAGACCTCGCTGAATTCGTGAGCTTGATGTCATGTAGTGATGTGTACAGTTTGAAATTATTCAAAAAGTTTTTCTGGTGAAAAATGTAAATCTGTGTCAGCATGATTGACAGGAATTGGTGACTTTTAGACAATTTTTGGGGCAGATTTGCAGAAAGGAAGACATCTCAAGTCAACAAAACCGAGTTGTCAACGTGGATGCGCAAACAGACGGTACGTCCTGCAACCTTATTTTGCAGCTTAAGAGTTTGACATGCAGCCAGATGAAATAACGTCAAAATTTCTGCAGACGAAATTTCTGCTGTGCATTTTTGTGGCCCACCCTTCTTTAGGTAGGAGGCCTACAAAATTACCACCTTCTCGAATGTCAATCTCATAACAGTTGCCACTTTGCCAGTAGGCCTTAGAAAGCATTCGCTGTTTCATTATATTTACTAGCCACGTACCAAATACATTCTGCACGACGCATGGTTTTCCAAGTTTTCATTTACAAAATTGTACAATTTTTTTTAACTCCAAGAGCACTATGGCTGAGTCTACGGCTTTTTAACTCCAGCTGAGGAAGACAGAAAGAATGGAATAGCTCTCCACTGCATTGCTAATATACAACATCCCACCAACTGGAGGGGCACTTCTGTTTTACTGCGTTCCAGCAATTTCAAGGACTCACCATCTCAGAGCCCTGTCTGTCAATTTAAGAAAAAAGGTGCACCGCTCATGAACATCAATGGGTCCTCCTACCCCGACACTAATCGCTTACTCAGGATGGAGCTGGAGGTGAAGGTAGACCGGAAGTGGAAAGCCCAGACGCAGCAAAAGTGAACTCTATAGATCAGTGGGTTGCAGCAAGATTTCAAAATGTGATCAACGAATGTTTTGGTGATTTGTGTTTATTTTTTCTGAAGAAGGTGACAGGTCTACTACAGACACTGTATGCAATCACCAAAAATTTAAATGGACTTTTTTGTGTTCTTCCGAATGCATGGTATTTTAGCGTAGTTTTTCCAGCACGCCAACTTCACGTGTTACGTGTTACGTGTTACGTTACACACAATTTCGTGTTGTTGAATTTGGCAGTCTGTCATGGCCTCTTGGAATCGGAAGGCTGGCCCTCCATTTGCCCTGCAAGCTATTGCTGCATCCTTAACTTTTGAAATTGTGCGTAACCAAGGGCTTTATTTAAAATATCTCAAGTTTTGCAAAGTAAGTCGGTCACGTTTATAAACAGTCTTTCCAATAATGCTTACGCCATATTTTCTTAATTTCCCCCTTGGAACACAGGAGGCAAATACCACAGGGGATTGCCTTAAAATCACAGGTTCTACACTTACGAAACGTGGCATGCTTGTCACAGGGGTTTTGTGGTGAGAGCATACATCCAGATTAGCGTTTAGAGCATTTTAAAAAGGTTTGCAAATTGTGAGAGGCAGGTAGCAGTGCCTGCCAAACCTCTCGAATGTCAATCCAGCTGCAGTCGACACTTGGCCAGTGCACCATAGAAAGCACTCGTCATTTCAGAATTTCTACTCGCCAAGTGCCACTACAACTTGCATGATGCATTACATGGTTTCTCTAAAATGTGTATTTCTGAAATTATACAATTTTTTTTCAACCCTAGTATTAATGCAGAAATAGCTGTTGTATAGGGCCTTTATAGGGCCTTTATAGATCTGAGGATAACTCCGCAAACCGTTTGTCTCTAACTTATACGGTTCCCACGATATCCCTCTTTGAGTGGCATTCACCATTGTTAGTCGCCGTTTTGGCAAGTAAGGATAAAATGCCAAGTCGCCAACTGTTGATTTCCACTCGCCGAGTGGCGACCGACGTTGGAGAGAATTGGTGCCTGCTGAGTAACGGCAGGAACGCCACCTGGTGGGAAGCTAGTGAAGCTTCTTAAATTAAATTAAGGTTTGAGCATGAATCATATAAAAAAAAACAATATTATGCCAATAATAAAGGGAAGCATTTTTGGATGGAAGTGAAAATTTGCAACTTTCAATTTAAGGTTTTTTAAGAAATTCAAGGCTGCATAGAAACCCAATATAAAGTGCCTACAAAATGATAACGCATGAACCAAGTAGAAGTTAAGACTTACCACACACCCCACAACCCATCACCCTATAGGATCCATTGCAGTCTTCTAAAGTAGTTTCATAGCCTTTGCAATTGGGATTAGGATAATACAGACGATAGGAATTATTTCTGTGCTCAAACAACTTATGTACTTCGCCACCACTGAACCCTAGATGCCTACAGACAACTTGTACATCTTGAGAGGTCCAACTGAAACAATGAAAAACAGACATGCATAAAAAAAGAATTTTTATAATCAACCATGCTTAAAGTGTGTCACTATCACCGATTGAAAAGCAAACGAAAATACTATGGCACTATCTAGCGGTGGTGATTTTGTTAACGTTCACTGTTTGCTCCCCGGTGCACGAGGACGTACCAAATTTTCACACAATAATTAAGGAGGTCGTGGCTTGTTTGTTTCGTAAAAGTAATGCTGTTGGGCATTCTTCGGCGTGGTGCAAGCAAATGCTAGATAGTACTAGATAGCGCTAGATGTTGCCAGATACTGCCTGCTTTCAATCGGTGATAGCGCCACTTTAAGGGTAAAAAAAAAAAGTTACGTTGTCATAACACGGAAATAAAACCTAGGGTCAGTCAGTAGGAGCATTTTTTCATTACTTTATTTTTCATCAGAAAGTAGCGTTCAGGTTTCTTTTTTAAACAACCCCAGTTCTACGTATTTTTTTACGTCTTTTGTTTACGTTTCTGCAATAGTGCCGAATTTGTCATTGTAACATAGGCTAAACGCAAAAAACAGCAACTGCCGATACGAGGATTACGCCTCACTTGACCAGGACATCATAAAATGGGCTAAAGGGGGGTAAAAAAAAAGGGTGGTCGGAAGGAAAAGGGGACTGGGGGGGGGGGGGCCAGTTGGATTACTGCAACCAAATCTTTTTTGCTTTATTAGTTGAGGAAGTACATTAATCTGAAAAAAAAAAACTCGGAATCCCTTGCCTAATTTTATTAATTTACAAAATTAAATCCACAAATTGGACACAATGCATACGGCAAATTTGAAATCACTCGGATTTTGGGAAATTCTGATGGCTACAGATAGACAGACAGTTACAGAACAGCAGGAGTCGAAATATTCGGATGCACAGGGGCAAATTGCACTCCAAAATTCTACTTTGCATTCCAGAAGCAACTCTTGGAGTGCAAAATTACACGCCGAAGTTGAAATTTTCATAACTTTTTTAACCGCACAAGCTACAGACTTGCGGTTTGCGACATTTTAAACAGCTTGGAGTTAGCTTTCCAGTGACATCATTCCTTCCAAAAAAGTTAAACTCCATTTGGTTAAATTATGGGTGTAGGTTTTCAGTCGAATAGTTAATAAGTTTTAAGCAAAGTGCAGGAAAACTGTACATTTTTTTGTGATGTTGAATGTTAGAACTTTCAATGGGTATAAAATAAGAGACCATTATTGGTTTACGTTTTGTTTGGGTTTTGCACTCCGAAGAAGTTTTTTACACCCCAGTAACATATTTTGGAGTGCAAATTTGCACCCGGATCAAAATTTGGAAATTAAACCCCTGGAACAGGATATGAAATCTAATCCTATTCCTCATGAAGTACTCATTTAATAAGTGCGATATAGGTATAAGGCTAGCTCAATACTGATACTGGATCGCATCCGTGGCCGATAGTTGTGGGATAGGTATCGGCAACTTTCACTGAAATATTGATAACTCTCAAACCTACCAACATTACGACTTGAGGTTTGTGGCGTTTGGCTCAGGAAATCACTGAGCATCTTCCTAGTTACTACTTAAAAAATTTTTAATTTAATAATTATTGGACTTTTGAATAAAACTACACTACTGATAAATAACTGGGGGATTACATTTTGGATATCGGTAACGGCAACAGTTTTATATCTGGATAGGTATTGCTATCGCATCGGTAAAGTTGGTATCAGATCAGTGCCATCTTAGTGGCAAACATTGGTGAACAGTGGGTAAACAGTGATACATAGTGTGGTAAATAGCTGTAAATAGTGTGGTAAATAGTGCAGTAAGTAGTAATGTTAAAAACAGTCTGTTTGAAATTGAACAAAAAACACAAATTCTTACTTTTGATTTCCAGAGCAAACAGATCTCCATTTATTTCGGTAATAAATTTGAAGCCTTCCTTCATTTATAGAAGGACCGTCTACCAAACGCACTATTGATGAATGTATATTCTCTTTTAGCCGTGTTTTGTTGACTTTAGTGAACTTTATTCGCATGTGTTCAGTACCCTGGAACAAAAACAATCAATAGAATTGATATCACAAGAAAACAAACTTTAGGTGCAAATACGAGAACAGTGGCACTAACGGAAGAATGGCCTGAGAATGACACTGAAGTCTAGTTTTCAAAATTAACAAAAAAAAAAAAATAAAAACACATTCATGAATTAGGTCATCGCATAGCATTCCAGTTTATTGTTGTAGGCTATACGATGAGTTTTGTAAACGCAGGCCGCCGAAAAACTTCGTTTTTCCAACGAACAATTTTTTTTCTTGAGCGCACCAAAACACCAAAAAGACCTCGGTCTTAAACCCTTCGCCAAATTTTTAATAATGGACAGAAACGGCCCATCTTGCAACCATTTAATAGCCAGACACATTATCTAAGTCTTCGGGAAGCCCAATCTTCAAAATTCCATCCTGAAGTCTCACAATCGCCATTTGAAAACAACTCCAAAACTACCGCAGCGCTCCTTCATCATGGCCGCCATTATCGAAACTTGTATCTTGTATTTTCATTTTCATTGCTTTTATTTTAGGGCAGAAAGCCCAAAGACACTAGCTTAGTTGTGATTTAGGAGGGGCTTCCATTTATGGTACTTAACCTCACATACATGTGGATACAGACAACTTTTTAAGTGTAATATTTTTTATGATGTTTGTCGGCCGTAAATTCTATGGAAAATTTCCACCACGATCGTTACCTGTCTTTTAACTTTAATGTTATAGATCCAAATTAACTTAAATGCGTTATAGCATTAGTTTATCTATCCTTTTTATACTTTATTAATAATCTTTTGCCTCCAGAACGCTACCATTAGTCCGAACTAATTCGACATCGGCAATCACCGGACACAAACTTTTGTGTAAATATTTTTGTCTTAAATGCAAAAACCCGACTGTGACCATCCGAATGTTACTACTAGCTTATCCTACTATTAAAACCAAAAGAAACTTATGCAGATCTGTTCCCAAAGCAATCCAAAGTCAAACTGTGCCTAAAACTTCGAATCCGCCTCCCCCCCCCCCCCAGCCTAGTTGTGGTGTATAACACTGCAGTTTTCCATTAAAGCTTATTTAATTTAATAGTAATAATTTATTTCATTACCCAAACCAAACCAAAGTACTAAGCTTTAACAAGAGCCAATTCACGATGTGCATTTGTAAATATCCAATCAATAATCAATTTCCCAATGTAAAGGCCTTCACAAAGTTCAAGAGTTGAAAACTCAATTTGGCCTCTCTTTAACCATTCCCTACTCTTTCAAACGGCTCTGCACCAAAACCCTTTGCTCTACTGACTTTACCATTGTTCTCCTGGCCCTCCACCACTCAGACCCCCGTAGCTCTCCTACCCGTCCGCGCTTAGGGCGAGAAAATCCGCTGCTCCAGCATAAAAAGCCCCAGTTGCCCTCCCTTTACAGCTCAGTCTGCACAGCTCACAGATCTCTCAAGCTAGAAGGCTCACTCCGGTCGGGATTGGAGATGTCACGTCCGTGGTTGCCATGCCGGGCAAAATGGTAGTGGTTGTAAGTAACTAGTTTAACTTTAGAAGTTTATCTTTAGGACCCCCCAATTCTAAATTTATAGTCTAACTTAAATTAACCTCTAGCAGAGTCTTTATGGTTGGTAAGCCTTATCGGCATTGCTGGTCTTTACCACCATAATGTTTGAGTAGGCATCTCTTCCTAAAAAGCCAGTTTCATTCTTTGTTATTTTAAAATGTAAACAAAGGGACGGTTTGATCCTCGTGGATTCAGGGAAAAATAACTGTTGGACTACTTGAAAACTACAGTTGTCAAATATAGTTGCAACTTAGCGGACGCGGTTCAGCTTGCTGGGTATTCCAGGATTGGAACCCAAGACAAAAATGCTTTTCTAATCAAAATTAAGTGTTTATAAGAATCAACATCGTTGTTCTAGTGTGTAAATTGAATTACTAAGTGTAAATTCATGCCCATTGTTTGTCAAACTTGTTAAAGCCAAAACTAGTGAACTAGTGAAATGTAAAAGTGTTTGTTATATTCATTTTCTGATGTTTTAAAATAAAAACCAAGAGTTTTTAAACCTCAGGTTTGTTCCCTAGCAGATTAATTGTTTTTAAGTGTAAACTATTATGTAGCCCTTTTAGCTTTTATACTTCGTTTAAGCAGTTAAATTATTCCACCGTTGGTGGCAGTGTAATTACCGGTAGCATTCACGTTAGGCCTTAGTTAGGACCCGACGCTCCATCCCCTACACCGGGACTGCAGCCCATGCTGTGCTTATTATCGTAAAAAGTCGAAATAACCACGCTAACTTGAAGCTAAGAAGTACTCGTCAACCAATGATGTCGGGGGCGCTAAACGGACGTCATCCGTCGTAGCGTCCGCCGCTACAGTTTGAGGTGTCATGGAAGAAAACGTTTCCAGTGTTCTGCAGCAAAACGGCTTTCTTTCTGCAGGATTAATGTTATTGAGTTGTGCAAAACTAAAAGTTTTGAGTTAAATTGTTAACCGATTACGCAGCAGTCAAACAAAAAAAATTATTTGGTTTGTGTTACGAAGTTCAGTTCAGCAAATAGCCAGTCGGTCTGTCAGAACATTTTTTTACACTTTTTTTTGTTACTAAATCAGACAGACTTACTGTAAAAATTGTAATTTATCATTTTTTTATATAATAAAGATACAGTAAACAATAAGCATGCTTTGTGCTGTAGACAACATTAAAGAAAAATATATTTCGACTGCATCTCTTTTTTTGTGGCCTTCCCAATCCCATACAAAGTGTGTTCAACCAAGCTGAAAATAGTTCTTGGTGCATCACTTACACATGTTAACAGAGCAACATACATATTGACATTTTGCGTGCCAGACTGACAGCTTATAACCACAGGGGCTTATAGTGAGTAGCGTACGGATACTGGGATATATATATAAAAAGCTGTACCCCCGGCGTAACATATGCCCGTCAAGCTAGTTTCAGCATGTGGCAGTGAAATTCTTTACTGGACAGCTCCTGCACCATAAGGGCTCCGCATAGTGTTGGACGGTACCCGAAATTTGTGTGACGATGCCTAGGTACCACAGTACTCGGCAGTGGCGTAACAAAATCTCTCTGGGCCCATAGGCAAAATTTATGGTAGGGCCCTCCCCCATTTATTGTCTCCCCCCCCCCCCCCAGCCCCAAGTCTTTGACGTTTTCGACTGTTTCGGTCCAAATGATACACATACTTTACATTGTTTGGTTTGCTATATTCGTTATGCTCTTGTTTGGTTTACGTTACCCGAACAACCAACAACCTTTCAGCCAAAAAAAAATTACTTCGTAATGCAAACAAACAATCATGTTTGAAAAAAAACACATGTCTGTGTGGTATTTTTAGCCTATTTAACTGTTGAATTATTATAAGCTTTAGTAGCTACATTATTACACTTTTTAAATGGGAACTTGGACTTGCTTATACATATTGCACTTTGAACATGAAATTTA
Source organism: Lithobius niger (assembly GCA_023313725.1). Taxonomy (NCBI): domain Eukaryota; kingdom Metazoa; phylum Arthropoda; class Chilopoda; order Lithobiomorpha; family Lithobiidae; genus Lithobius; species Lithobius niger. The sequence continues at coordinate 29,685 of JAHWFP010266700.1, read as the reverse complement.
CATACCGTAGTTAGTTCACCACTTTAGCCTTTTAAGGTGATACTTTCGGCATGTTTTTTTCAATGCAAAAATCTCAATGATGTTGTTCATGTCCACATTTCGACGCTTGGCGGGCCCCAAGTTGCAGGGGCCCGTAGGCAATGTTTACTTAGCCTACCTGTATGTTACGCCACTGGTACTCGGTATTTAACGGTTCTTAAAATTCAGTGGTACTTCCTTTGGTACCTTCGGTATTTTTTGGTAAGTAGCCTAAACAACTAATTAAGGTTGGAAATGGAAGCATAAATTTCATTTACATAGTCCCTTCCCCCCTCCAAAAAAATACACATAAAAAATAATCACCAAGTAAGTCACTGAACTTTGAACGCAACTTCATTTTTCTGTTGGTTCTTCTGCTGGTCGTAGTATAAAAGTTACTCAAATTTGGCTCCACTTTTGTGCATTGTTTTTAGAATTCAAATTTTACCATTGTTGATCTTTAACTGATTATTACACTGAGTGGTTAACGCTCCTTAAACCCTTTGAATCCTTTGATTATTACACTGCACTACGATTACGATTTATTTATTGAGCCAATAAGATGTCCAAATCCATGCGCTCACTAACTAAACCTAGACTAACCTAACCTACACTGCTTTGAACCCTACAACACAAGGACTGACTGAACCACAGATTAGAGAAGGGCGGTTGTTCTCTAATCTGTGGACTGAACTATTATTATAATTTTAGCACCGTTTTTCGTATTAAAACAATACCGGTATTTTAACTTTGCACGGTATTTGATACCGTTGCATTTTTTGTACCGCGGTACACCGCAAAAACCGATATACCGCCCAACACTAGTTCTGTGCACACTACTGACATACAAGGTTCATACTCGTATCTGAAAATTAATATCCCCGATTTTCCCTGACTTATTTCTTCAAATATCCCTGACCAAAACACTTGCACTTTTTTTTAAATAATTTATTTATTTGTCACTTACACAAGAGATATCTGTGCACTCTGTAGGCCTGGCACCATTATAACTACATCTACAAATTTTTCTCAATTATTATATTTCTTAAATAGGACAAGAAGGTAGACCGTACAAAGCAAGTGGAACTTACAAGACCACACGGTTCCTTCCAAAAACGAAATTGTAAGAATGAAAAAAACTTTCTAAAAAAAAACAAAACAGTTCATTCAAAAAACTAATAACCCTAACTATCACTGACTTTCTTCACCAATTTTTAATTTTTTCCATGACGTTCCCCGACCCTATTTCATATCTCTGGATTTTCCCTGACGTTCCAGGTCGGTGTGAACCTTGACATAGAATGCATGTGGATCATTTGAAATTTATCTTGGAAACAGACGGACAGGACACACATCAGAAAAAGCAAGCTCTTTCGCTTCATTTCGCACAGCTTCACCCCCAAAATAAAGTTTAGTATTTTATTTTCTTATCCAGCATCCGTGCGAAACTAGTTTCTGTTGTGAACACCCACCTTTAAGTTATAAAAATCGATCGGTAGTGTAAATTAACCAACAAGAAACCTTCAACACAAAACGGTATACCTGAGCATGCAAAGCTCCCCTGACGGTTAAGCCGACACCTGGGTGGAAACGGACTTCCACACCTGGTTCAATTGTTAATTCCCCTTTGGGCTGAACGATTACGTCACTTGGCACGACGTAGGGACTACCGGTATGGGTCCACACGGTTTTCCCCTCCACCACGCCCCAAACTTCTGTTTGACAAAAACACGTTCGAAACGTCACGAGTGCTTGCAAGGTCAACACGTGGAAAATACTCCTTGCGATCAACGTTAATAACTTCTTCGTCTTCATCGTTATTGCTTCTTGGTTTTCCCATGCGGCCAAACTTCGCGGAGGTTGTCCTCCAAACAAACAAATGATGCGCGATCGACCAATCACCTTCCGCATGGACTTTGGAACTTTACCGAGAGAAAACAAAAACCTCGCTACACAACGCAGCCACTCTCAACAGGTTGGCTTTCCCCTCCGACCCCGTCCTCCTCTTCTCCGCGATCTGCGATCCACCGAAGCGAGTCATGCTACAAAACTTGTTTGACTGTGTGATCGTCATAGTTGATGAACGTTATTTCCTCGAACCGATTACTACTTTCTAAACGTAGTTCCGTCCAGTGCGGTGGTAGCCAATGCTAACGCCTTTATTTTCAGACAAGTCATTTCAGGTGCACGTGACTGCTTTTGAATGACCGCCATCAGCCGACTAGCGGATGACGGCGCACGCCGGATACCCTCAGGCTAAAACATTTGCCGGTAGTTCGACGCGTCATGGTTTTTTTTTCTATGCGTGTGACTTCTCCCAAGATCAGTTTAGGTTTACACCAACCAAGAGCAGATGTAGAACTAACCTTGATGAAGCTAACCTACTAAGGGCGAATTTCTCCCCCCCCCCCCCCTGTAGGCGGGCGACGGCAGAATTAAAGTAAAGAAGTAAAAAAATTATTTATTTATTTCAAAAACTCGGCCCTATTTTTTTTGGACCACAGCACCTTTGCTTGAGTACAAAATGTGCCGAGTTACAGATTGTATAAAGAGTACAACGGAAAGTAAAAAATGACGCAACAAAAACTACAAGCAATCACCGTACAGTACTGCATGCCACTTACTGAAGGTGTACTCCTTGCACAGTGAAAATCATCGAGTTAGATATAATATATTCTTATACCTGAAAATCTGGTCACTGCCTGCACCAGAAGGTTAGGGGAATCCAACACCCGGACACGAGTTCCCTAAACAACTTTTCTTCTGCTAGCTCCAAATAATGGTGAACCTTTCACTAAAGTTTGTACCTTCAACTCCCCCACCCCTCCCCAAAGAAACTTACTTTTCCAACAAACATACAATATATGCTAGTGGCACATTCAAGAATTTTAGATTTTTTATTTGGAGGGGGTTGAGGAGTAACAAAAAAGTAAATCTAAGTGGAGTTCAGAGAATTTAGTTGAGGAGGGAGGGGGTGCACCACTGATGTAGGTCTAAGAATGTCAGGGCCAATTTTTATTTTTATTTTGCCAGAGTACAATTTGCATCCAAAAAATCGCACGCATGTTTCATTTGAGCCCATCCTAACAGTGGCGTGGCTACGTAAGGTGGGGCCGGTGGCAAAGTAGTCCTTGGAGCCCCCTACTTAATATGGCTCACAAAAAACGCACGACCCGAAAAATGTCCAAGTCCACACCCTACCTACAATTTTTTGTTGTTGTTGTAATAATGAAAATAAGGACCACTTTTGTGTACTCCAGTCAAGTGGGCCCTTTTGCAGTTTTTTTAAAGATCTTGGAAAAAAAGTATGGACGCAGAGAAATCCTTCAGCACATGTGCTCTTCATGGGCCCACCATATTTTTTTAATGATAGGGGATGGACGGATGGGGAGGCTCGAAATTCATTTTTAAAATGCAGTTTATGTCAAATTAAATTACTAGTGTACTACAAAAGAGCTTATTTTTTAATCTATTTTTTTTTTACTATTGGGGTCCCCCTGAGGCTGGGGGCCGGTGGCATGCCACACTTGCCACCCTCTAGCAATGCCGCTGCTCCCTACAAATTTTCAAGTATTTGAAAATTGAAGTGCGTTTAATTGCCATAACTAAGCTATAACTGGCACTAAACCTTAAGATCATCAACTTTTTCGACGAGCTTTATGTGATGCAAACAATTCTGGGACACTGTCTGTCATTTTATTAGCGGTAGCACACTCAATACTAACCTAACTAAGGCCATTTACTCGTTGAGCCGAAGTAATATTCCGAAGGACGTTCTTAATTATACAAAAATCCCATAACAGTAAAGGGACCCATACAATTTTCGCCTCGGAAAGTAGTGATATCAGAGCCAAAATGGCTGCCGCAAATTTTGTGGTTCGAACCGTGATCACTCAAGCTTAAGCACTGTCGTAAGTGCAAAAGGTGCGACGCACCCGGGCCCAGGAACCAGGGGACCCAAAATTCGTCAGTACTGTTGGAGCCCATAGAAGACAAAATTTACTGCATTTGAATTGAGCTTGGGAGTCAATTTAGTCCAAGCAAATTAGCTTTTTACTCGGAATTAAATACTAGAGAAATGATCATTGGCAGGAACGGTCGTGTATATCAGGGTAATTATTTTCTAGAAGTATAGAAAAATCCGCCATCATGGAAAATGGCCACCAAAAAATGTTACATTAGGCGTAACTCCGGCATAATCCCATACAAATTATGTAGAGAACAGTATAACGAACAACTTTGCTTATATTAGAACAATTTTTCCATAAAACAGCTACATAAAGCAGGTAGAGCCAGTTGAATACTAATTACATATTCCAAAACACTTCATTTACTATACTTTTCGGTTTTATTACCGCCTGTACTTTAATTTCAGTTTTATGACCCATACCATACATGTATATTAATGTACATGGTTGTTTCATTCTGTTGTACGAGTTGACATAAGCTGAATAATGGATGCTCCATTGTTCAATGAACATGGTCTGGTATTAGGGCCAAAAACCTGGAAGTTAGGTCCGCTCAATAATTTATGGTGTTTTGTGTTTCTTCAAGGTATAGTTAATGAAATTCTGCAGGTTGCCACTTTGCCACCCTTGAGGAAATTTAAATATTCAAGATGGCGGCCAAGATGGCTAAAAAAAATCATATCATCGGCCATATCTTCACTTACAGAACAGACAGGATAATCATTTTGGTGTCTAATACTATGTTTTCAGGGTAAGAAAATACTAATACCGGATTATCTTGTTCATAAAAAAATACGCACTTTTTTTAGGTACTGGTGTCATAGTCACCATTCGATATTTCGCTCATTTTCAACTTTCAACTGCTGGTCTGCCATTTTTAATTTAGGTGGACGGCCCCCAATTAGATTTATTTGAAAGGTGGGAATGTCTTCTATGCATCTAGGGTAAATAAATGGGTTTATCATTGTTAGGGACCGAGCTACACCCTTTTTTAGGCGCTGGTATCACAGTCACTGTTCGATTTTTCGCTCATTTTTAACTTTCAACTGCTTTCTGAGATTTCTAATTTAGGTGGACAACTCCAATTCAATTCATTCGAAAGAAGACATACCCACCTATCGAGTGATCCTAATTGGAGTCATCCACCTAAATTACAAACATCGGAATAGCAGTTGAAAGTTGAAAAATCAAACAGTGACTGTGATACAAGCCCCTAATAAAAAGGGCGTAGCTCGGTCCCTATCAATGATAGTCCCTTTTAATTGCCCTTGATGCAAATCCGATATTCCTACCTTTTAAATGAACCTAATTGGAGTGTACCGCCTAAATTAGAAACGGCAGAATAGCAGTAAAAAGTTGAAAGTGAGCGAAAAATCGAACGGTGACTGTCCTACCCGCCCCTAAAAAAAAGTGCGTAGCTCGGTCTCTAACAATGATAAACCCATTCATTTACCCTTGACACAAAGAAGACATTCCCACCTTTCGAATGAATCTAATTGCGGCCACCTAAATTATAAAAGGCAGAATAGCAGTTGAAAGTTGAAAATGAGCGTAAAATTGATCGGTGACTGTGACACCAGCCCCTAAAAAAAAAGGGCGTATATTTTCTCAACAAGATAATCCGTTATTAGTATTCCCTGACCCTAAAAACATAGTATTAGACACCAAAATGATTATCTTGCTTGTTCTATAAGCGAAGGTATGGCCGATATATGTTTTTTCGACCATCTTGAATATTTAAATTTTCTCAAGGGTGACAAAGTGGCACCCTGCAGAATTTCATTAAGTATGTCTTGAAGAAACACAAAACGCCATAAAACATTGGGCGGATTTTACTTCCAGGTCTTTGGCCCTGCTACCAGACTATTAGCTGTATTAACAATCTTCATGGAACAATGGATCATCCATTATTCAGGTTATATCACCACCCACAACTGAATGAAACGAACGTGTACAGTACATTAATGTATAGTATGTGTAATGAAACGGAAATTAAATTACAGGCGTTAATAAAACCAAGAATTTATAAATTCTTGATAAAACTTATAAGTAAATGAGGCGTTTTGGAATATGTAATCAGTATTCAACTGTCTTACCTGCTTTATTTAGCTGGTTTATGGAAAAATGTGTTTAAGCAAAGTTGTTCGACATACTGTTCTCTACATCATTTGTATGGGATGTTTTCCTGTAGGCTCGATTATGCCGCAGTTACGGCTAATGTAACATTATTTGGCGGCCATTTTCTAAGATGGCGGATTTTTCTATACTTCTAGAAAATAATTACCCTGATGTACACCAACGTTCCTGCCAATAATCATTTATCGAAAATTTAATTCCGGGTTTGCCTTTATTTTGGTCTAATTTGCCCCTAAATTTGTTTACGTGTTGAGGTGGGCCTAAAATGTTGTCCTTGGAAAAGGTTAGATGTGGCGCTGAGCTAACTGACAATTACCTTGACATTTGAGAGGGCATAATGTGGTGGAACTGGGCCTCAGATTTTATCAGCGGCAAAGGATCCAACTTGAACCGAGGGGCTGTCTGTCTCACTCCAGAGTCATCATGTGTGTAACTAGATGGGAACCCGAGGGGTCTACGCCCCTACGCAATGCGTTCCATGCCTACCTGTACATTATGCCACTGTAGGGGAGGGAGTAGGGGGTCATGGATTTTTCAAGCTTGCTAGAGGGATGTCATGAATTTTTTTATGGGGGAGTCAAAACATTCGGACCAAACTAGGGGGAAAATACAATTCTAGACCTAAAAAATGGCACTTGGCAGTCACAATTTCTTAAAAAGCCTTCCCCAAGACCTTCCATCATGTAAGTGTTTAGCTGTTTATTAGATTTTGTTGAAGTCGCAATTTTTATCGTTAATTGGTGCATAGTTTTTCGAAACCACTTTATAAAAAAATGGTTTGGCAATATGGGGTTATGTGATGCCGGGGGGGGGAGGGGGGGAAGGAGCGCACTTCCTCACTTGCATTTGGGGGAAGGGGGAAATACAAAAAAAAATTTGGTTTGTTCATCTTCATGAGTGGGAAATCACTTTGCTTAGGGTCGATAAATTCAAATTTTCTCTGGCTTATTTGTTTGGGGGAGAGGGGGCAGCCCCTCCTCCAAACTACGAGCCAGAGAAATAACAACTGACGTGTCAACATTGAAATTTTAAAATTTTATTGTTTGGGGGAAGGAGGGGGTAACTCCTCACTAGTCCGAATGGGGATTGGACCCTCCTCCATCCCATTTTTTACCGGCCTACGTTGTATGCATGTATGCTGGGACCAAATGGGGGTTAAGGGGAGAGGAGAGGGGAACGGAATATGGACGTTTAGGAGGGAGGAGGAATGGGATTATTAAATCTGATGGATCTGGGAAAATTTCATTAGGAGATTGAAGAGTTGGGGGAGGGATATGAAAATTGGGAGGCTGAGGTGTTGAATGTCGCAGATAAACATATGGGAAGAAAAGATCGGGTAGAGGGTGGTGGTGGGATCAGGAGGTGAGGAAGGCTATCCGCAGACAAAAGGAGGCTTGTAGGAGTGGGTGGGGAAAGAGTGAGAGGAGATGGAAAGAGTATTTGCCTTGAAAGAAGGATGTAGTTGCTCAGAAAATTGGGAAGTTCAATGAGAAATGTTGGAGATTTGTCAAGGAGAGGACCAGGGTCAATGACAAGGGGGTTATTAGAGAGGTGAGAGAGAGAATGGAGGGAGGAACATTATAGAATTTTGAATGATGCTTTAAGGGAGCTGTGTGTGGGATACTGCTGGTGTGTCTTATTTTAGTGGAGGAATTTGTAGAAGCTGTAGTTTTTGCAAGGAAGGGGAAGCGGTGGGGGAAGATGGGCTTGTTGGAGAGCTGGTGAAGGGGATGGGGGTTAAGGAAAAATGGAGGTTGATTAGGGAGCTAAATGAAATCCTCGAAGGTGAAGGTAACGGAGAGCTGGAAAACAATGAGGATCCACTTTGTGTTTAAGGGCAAGGGAAAGGATAGGGGAGGCTTGAAAACTAGAGGCCGGCGGCTATCGCGAGCATAATCTATAAGGTTTTCATGAGGATTATGAAGAGCAGGCTTCAGAAGGAGTTGGAAGAGAGGCTGCATGACAATGTCTTTGTTGTGACCCAAGCCACTGAATTGGTGAAGAAAGAGCAGAGGACTCTGGGCAACTTTTTTGGATGATGTGGCTAAGGGCATAAGGTGAGGTGGGAGCTGCTGTTGGGGAAGCTTTGGATGTGGAAGAAGGCTTTGTCAGACTGGTTAAGGGGGAGGTTCATGAGGGAAGAAAGTTTTGCCTCCTGCAATGATGTGAAGTCTGAGTGGGTGGAATACAAGAAGAGGCTTAGGCAAGGGTGTTCTTTGTCGCTGTTGTTGTTCTTGGTATATTTGAGGGAGCTGGATAAGAGGTTGCTTGATTCGGGAAGAGGTTTGCAGTGTGGGGTGGGGGGGGGGGGGGAAGGAAAAAGGACACCAACATTGGGGTTCTTAATAGGGGGTAAGAGGGTTTTGAATAGCTGGGGCTGCGTGCTGTCTGGGGGGTGGTGGTGAGGGTGAACTTCAGAGGGGAGAAATCTGGGAACATGTTATTTGGGAGTTGGGGTTCTGGTATGGAGGGTGGAAGCATACGACTTACTGGGCGGGGGGGGGAGGTTGGGTGTATGGAAGGGATGGATGGAGACAGCTTGAGCAATTCTAGGGGAAGATAAGTAAACATTATCTTCTAAATGATCTAAAACATATGAGGCGGGGGTGAGGGGGGAAATGGATTGGTAGAGCTTCGAAACGAGAGAGGCTATTGTGAAGATCAGGTTTGATAGGAGGGTTAGGGGCTGCCAGAGGTGTCGACTGTTCATATAGTGCATGAGTATGTAACCAGGAGGGTAGTACAAAGTGGGTTGAGAGGACGAGGAGGCTGGCCAGGAAGTATGTGCGGGTCAAGGGCAATGGAGTGTGAGGAAAGTAGGAGGAAGTAGATAAAAAAAAGTGGAGTAGTGGATGATAGAAACGGGGAGCGTCTACCACTAGGCTATGGAATTGGTCACGAAATTGGTCGTTTTGCTAAGGACTGCCCTTGCAAAAGTGATAATCCTCTTCTAGGCTTGTATATAAGGGTACTGCTGGTTTGAAGTATACTATGTAAGGGAAATAAAAGTCGCAAGTTGGAGCCATTCATAGCTCGCCGAATTGAT
>JAHWFP010266700.1:4826-15517 GCA_023313725.1 Lithobius niger | reverse complement strand
TTCTCAGACTAGTGTATTGTGTATCCTCACAAGGCCAGTCTTTAATGCTGACTGCTTGCTTCATTTACCCTTTACCTTGTGATTTCTTTATTTATTTACTATTTGGATCAAGTAGGAGTTTTGATGGCTAAATCTTGGCTTGATTTGATGGTCCCTGGTATAGTGTTGTGTCCCTATTCAGGTAAGCATTTTAAGTTGGCAGATGCTTGCACCGACATTGAACGGCTTGGTAAGATAACCGAACTGTTATTGTCAACTGCAGTCACACTTACGTTGACTTTGTGATTTTTTGAGGAGTTAGCTGGAAACTGCACCATTGGGGTTGATTATCGGGAAAAATCTGGTTTGGTTCCTGATCTGAATAACAATTGTGCCTATTTTGACAAGAAGTTAAGTTCTTCCCCTTGACTGGTTGGATGAAGTGACGTTGTTCCTAAACCCATCTTCTACCCCATTTGGTGAATTGCTCCTTTGGCCCCACCTTCAACGTTATGACTCCTCACCAGTTACTGGAACTCGACACACTGCTAGCCGAGAACACTAACCACTTTTCTGGCAAAGCAGTCCGCACCACTCTCCACGAACACAAGATCGAGTTCAAGGTTACGCCTCAACCCAGGGTTGACAACTATCATCGTCAGTCTCCAGCCAGGCATGCTGAGATGAAGAACAAGATGGTCGACCAGTTTCTGTTTTGAGGACAAGATTGAACACTGTCAGCGAGTGGGCTCCTCTTTCTTCATGAAATACAAGAAGGATGGCAGGTTTTGTCCAATCCTGGATTAACAATCAAGTGAAAAATGATGGTTACCCCCCCCCCTCCCTTCCCCCCACGTTGAGGAAGTCCTGGAGTATTTGTCCGGTAAAGCCTATATCTCAGGGTTGGATGGTATGAGCTGTTTTCACCAGATTCCTCTGGCTGAAGACTTGAAGGACTGTACCACATTCAACTGCAGTCATGGGTCATTCATTGTGCTGGAAAGTGCTATATTTTGGGCTGAAGAATTCGACTGAAGTTCAGGCGCACCATGACTCTCTTCCTAAGGGACCTCATTGGACAGTCTGCATGATTTACGTTGATGATGTCGTCATCGCTCTGGAAACCTGGCAAGGACACCTGGACGCCATCTGCAAGGTATTTCAGTGCCTTCGTCAACAAGCGCTTGCATGAAGTGCTCAAGTGTAAGTTCTGCTTGCCTTTGATTACTATACTGGGCTTGACCAACGATGCTCAAGGGATAGCACACTGCAGCCTTGTTGAAGTACTAACGTCCCAAGGATGCCAAGTCTCTGCAGCGCTACCTTGGCTTCTGTACTTCTTCTGTAAATTCGTCAGGGACTACACAGGCATTGTGAAGCCCCTAGCGTTGTTCCTTCACATGAATACCTAGTTCGTCTAGCACTGGAGTTGTAAACAGCTTTTTCCACCGCAGGGACAAGAAGCTCTCGTTGGAGTGTCTGCAGATTCCGGACTACTCGCTCCCCTTCGTCGTCAAGAGTTGTAACGGTGTACGTAGCGCTAACTAGCTATGTACTCCTGTTACTTAGGGCGCTATATAGGCTTGTATAGTTACAATATATTCCAATGTTATTACATCAGCTTTTAGGCGTCATCTTTGGCGCTGGGTTCAACCGGTTCCTTTGTCAGTTGACCCCAGCCCCAGAGAGGATTAACTTAGCCTTTGAATGGTGCCGAGACTGTTGCATCAGCCCGACCCCCACTCAATGGCAGGGGTGGGTTAAAGGGGGCGTTGCTTTCCATTTCTCTTGAAATCCAGAACTTTCGATCGGCAGGCAACGCATACCAAAACTTGCATCAGATTCGAGTTTTATGGCGTGAGAAAAAGATTCTAGAATAATCGATGGGTCATCCCATATAAGGGCTGACCGCGAGCATTCTTGATCTGTTAACTGTGACTTATCATCGAGTTAAGCTCATCATCTGAGGTAGCTGATAGTCATTCAGTACGGGTTGATAGACATTGTTCTCCAACTTATGCTAAGGCTATTATGGTGCTTCATCTACGTAAGTTATTTAAGCCTATTAGTGCGTACATTTGTTTTCCTGATTTGGCCATTAACTTTCGTAATTATTAACTTTAAATGCAATACGACACATTGTCTTGTTTCCTAACTTATGATACTTCTCGAGTGTCCCCTAGCACTTGGGTTGAACTGGTTGACTCGGATGCAAACCATTGGTGTGCTCTATATCCATTCTACCACGTTACATGATTATAGTTAAGGAAATGGGGGCTCGTGCCATTTGTGATTTGAACTCGTTTATTATGACTAACGTGTCAATTTTTGGATTTTGAGGACCCACCATATACTAAGGAAATGGGGTCTCGTGCAATTTTGCGAACCCGTATTTTTTTTAAATTACTGCGGACAATTTAATTGTGAACTTTTTGGACTGGCGTATCACAGTTAAGGAAATAAGGACCCGTGCCATAATTTTCTTTTATGAGCTGTGTTAACTTTTACGATTTTGATGTCAAATTTGCCATCCGGAATTAGTCAAGTGCTTTTCTCGTATGCGGTTGCTTCAACCGGGCTTCAATTTGTTTTGCGGCTCGCGTTTGTGCTTCGTTACGTTTGTGCTTCTACCACAACGATCGGATGCTCGGCTGGGACGTCAGCGAACATCAACGGCAACATCAACTACAATTTGGGTGAGTTGGCTGAATCTGAGTGAATTTTTATACCATTATTGTGTGACTTTTTGCGATTTGACTATTGACTGGCCATAACAAATTTGGTGGATGAACTATTTTTTTATTATTATTGCGGCCTACGTTATTGTGCGGACGTGCGCTAATTTAATTTGGTCATAATTTGGAACTGTGTATACCAATTTTGACTTTTTACAATGGAGGAGGATTTTATGTGGAACGATCGCTCCAGTGGTCGTGGTTCTCCACCTCTTCTAGATTGTGTGGTGTTGCTGTGTATGGCAGTGGTGATTCGGGAAGCACTTCCCCAATACCAAATAGCCAAAATATTGACATTGCTGGTGATTTTTCTAATCATGGTACGACGCCGCCCTTACAACACGATGATGTGTCGGTGCCTAGTACACCACGGGGCGCGGCGTCACCTGTGTTACATTTTGTTGATGAAACATGGCCAAGTGACAATTTAAATGCTAGATTTCGATTTTCACCACCAGTTGATTCGACTTATTTACAACCACCACCAGTGTTAAGTGACAGTTAGTCTAAGTGTGATATTTTACCGTTACTAAGTAATGTGATGGTGCGTTCATCAAATGCCGTGTCAGGGTCCCAAGCTGGTGACACCGACGCGAATATGCAAACATTATTATTGGTTGGTGACGACACACCTGTGGTGCGTATGGTAAATGGTATTACTAATGATAGTGCTAATGTTGACAATGTGCAGCGTAGTGACTCTTCAAGGTATCCATCATCTCCAATTTTGCATGATGCACGATTTCCATCACCCAGCATTGATAATGGTATTAATAACAGTGCTTTGACTTTCGAGTCTATTTTTCAATGGGTTTCGTCAGCATCTTTTGACATGGCTTCAAAAAGTAGGTTGCTGCAAAAATTATTGTTTGAAGCTAACGGGAGTCAAGAGCCGCAACTTCAGCACAACGATCGGCTCCAACCTGATCTCTCGCAAGCTTCATTCCAGAACACAGCTCGTGCACGTGCTGTTAATGTGGGTCTCACTCAATCTAATGTAGTGCAACCTTCAGTGAGTGATGACCACAAATGTAAGTCCTCATCTCACGCTGTGACTTCAACTTCAATCGTTTTTCAGCGTTCGATGTGTGGCGTTGCATTGGATGTGCGTCAATCACCATCAGTTAGCACTAGTGTACCCACTGTTCTGTTAATTGTTTTGGATGGTGCCGCACATGGAAATGGCGCACCTGTGGGTGGCTACGAGTATGCCCCGCCCGACCCGCCTCCGCCTCCAAATATGTTAAATAATTTACCAAACGTTACTTTAAAAGGTGACGTTGTGGAGCGCGGCAGGACCGTACCTCCACCTACCTATGTTGATGTTGGAATTTCACCGGGAGGGGATCTTCAACCCAAAGCGGAAAAAGGCCAGTCTTTAACGACTGCAACAACCAAGAAGATGGAGACTGTGCCTAATTTTACCCCCCCCCCTCCCCGCCGGATACCTGTCCCGAGATTCTCAGGGCACAGGGATACGAAAACCCCTCAAGCCTTTTCATTAGCCCTTGAAAAGTATTAGAAGGCCTTTCTACTATCTGAAATTATGTATTGACTACCATTATCGCAGTTGCTTTGATGTCACATGCGGAAAAATGGTTCCGTTTCACCGGACCGTTTGATAGTTGGAAAAATTCTTGAATTCGTTTCGTTTGGAATTTGAAGGTGCTGATTATAAAAATGAACTTTTTCGTGAACTTCAGTTGCGTACTCAACATCCTGATGAGAGTTTAGGCCATTTAATTCGTTGTATAGCTGGATATTATGAGTGTATTGATCCTGAAGCATCGGAGCAAGTCAAAATTCAACGAGTGATTGATCAAGCTCATCCCGAGTTTAGAGCGCTTCTCTGGAATAAGCAGTTTACTTCGTTGAAAAATTTAGCGAGGAGGGAACCGAACTCTGTCGATTTTTGTTGAAACAGCGTCTTTATAGAATTCCGCCACCAGCCGAATCTTGTATAGAGCCTAGTTTAGCGTGGCAGCCACCATCTAGCCTAAGTGAAATTGGACGGCAGCGTCAATAGGAGGAAAGGGCTTACGACTATAATCCAGTTAGGGTTTCTGTATCCTCGTTTGATGCTCAACCGAGCATGGGAAATTGTATTCCATAGTGCAGCATGCAGAGTTTGGACCCAAGACGTTTTTATGGGAAGAAGTATACACCGGTTCGTGCTGAGCATATTCATCACCGTGTAAAATCTCCACCTCAACCCCCGCCGCCTCCCCAACAACCGAGGCATGACAGAGTACCTTTAAGGGCTCCAACAGCTACGACGCAGAATGAAAAGACAAGGGTGGTAACGTGCCACGAATGCGGTGTCGAAGGTCACTATCGTCCACAATGCCTGATCTTTTGCCAAAAAACGGGTCAGGAGGCCCCCGGCTAAACGGTGCAAGGAGGCCTCACAATTGAGTAATGATTGGAGAGTGAGGGGAGGCTTTGAGCAAGGAGCGATGAAGTATGTCAGGTATGGCAGAGTAGAAGTAGAAGAAATGAAGATTGATCTAAGCGACAACGATTTTCCATCATTCATTGAGTTTCAGGAAGCGCAGCGAAAAGATCCAGTTGCCTTAAAGCACATTAAAAGATTGGAGGAAAATGGTGGCAGTGTTACCAAAAAAGCCCTAAAGCCCGGACATTTTGTCATGCGTCAAGGTCTGTTAACAAAAGCATTTCAGTCGCGTAACATTCGTGACCAGATGAACGGGACAATTTCCTATAAAATCTTTGTGCCAAGGAGTCTTTAAATTTGGTGCATGACAACTGCACACTCCTCTCCAGAAGCCGGACATAGAGCTGTTTTCAAAACTTTGCATCGCCTTTAAGAACATCTGACATGGTACCACATGTGTAAATCAGTTAGCTGCTTCATTCGTTCCTGCCCTATATGTCAAGTATGCAAGGCACCTAATACTAAACCGGATGGCCTTCTTCAAGTGATGCAACAACCCCCAGGACCCTTTATCAACATCAGTTTAGACTTAATTGATCCGCTTCCGCGGCACTGGGAAACTTCAAGCACATCCTGGTGTTTGTCTGCGAACACAGTGGCTAGATTGAACTTTTTCCGTTACGAACCGCCAAACTTAAACAGGTAGCGACGGCGGTAGAGTGGTGGATAGTGCACTGGGGGAGCCCCAGGCGGATACTGACTGACAGAGCGGCAATTTTTAGATCAGCTGGTTGGATAAAATTACTCAAGTCTCATGGAATCAAGTCCGACTTAACTACGGCTTTTCACCCGCAAAGCGACTTCACAGAAATCTACTATAAATCTGTCAAAAGCATGTTGCGGGTGTACGTCAGTAAACATTCGGAATGGGCGGCGAAATTAGAACAAATTGGATTTGCGCTGCGCACTGCTCGCTCGGAATCTAGTCAGTATACGCCTAGTGAAATTGTTTTGGGTAAAAATCTGGCCTACCCCTGGTCTAAAGACATTGACGACTTGAAGACAGCAGATGAACAGGTCCCTGCTGACAAAAATTCGAACCAAGAACTTATAATCCAGAAATTCAAAGAGTTACGGGAAGAAGTGATGGAAAACATGTTGAAATCAAGACAACGTCACAAATTTTATTATAACCGTAAACGTAAGATTGTTGAATTTCAGGAAGGACAAATGGTCTTATGCAAGACTCACATTCTAAGTTCAGCTTGGAAGGGCGTGAATAGATCTTTGGCTCTCAAATTTAGTGGTCCGTTCGTCATATTCAATAGACAAAGTCCTAACACCTACCTACTAAAGAATGTAAAAAGTGGTAGAATTGTAGGCCCCACCAATGTTGTGGATCTTAAAGAATATTTCGAACCAATGAAGAACAAACAACAAGAATCATCGTCGAAAATTCAGCAGCCAGTGGTTAGGAAAAAAGATGAGAAGTCTAATGTTATTCCTAAAGTATCATACGCCAAGGATTCATCACCCACTCCTAAACCATCGTATAACTTGAGAAGGAGGGATGACAAGGGAAGAGTAGCCAAGCAGCATCCCTAATCCGTCGGAAACTCCCACTTCTTTTCTTCTCCGGCAACAGTCCTGATCAAACGGGAGCAGGGGAGTGGAGGAGGGGGTAGGGGGAGAAGCGGACTGACCACCTGAAGACCGGATCTGCATGTACAGATATGTGCGCTACTTAAGAATTGGGGATTTGAACATTTCTATTGAAATTTGACTAAGTGTCCATGTGTGAGTGCATTGAAATGATCAGCACAGCCGATAATTGCAGTTGGAGATTTCTATGGAAATTTGGAACAACAACTTCTGTTGAAACGTCGACACCTGTAAAGCTACAACCCCTCCCTTGAAAAATGGGTTAAAAAGACAATGTTGGGGTAGAGTAGTGTGAACGAGGCGTGGAGGAAGGAGTTGCTCTAAAAATCTGTAGTGGAGACGTGTAGTTGAGTGCGGTAGATTTGTAACGGCAGCAAAAAGCGTGGTTGTGAGATTGGAATAGTGGTAGGTCTTCTGGCAGGAATTGTTCGTGGGGACTGTGGTCGGCACAGGAATTGGCCGAAATGGAAAGGGCTGTAGGACGCCCACATTGTGAGAATTTCGGACCAATTGATGCTAATATGCGTAGGATTTCTGGCGCTGCTTCATTGACCAGCGGTCAACGGGTGAATCGCGGTGGTACTTCACAGGAAGTGGTAGGCTCCATGGCTTCAATCGACGAAGGGTTTTTCGGTGGCCGTCAGGTCGGCAATAATTGTGTGTGCCCTCGTCATAACGCCCCGAATTGGCCACTTCCAATTGAGTCTCGTTATGCGCCGGTTGCTAGAGTGGTTCGGAATTCACATGACCAGCAACAAAACGCAATATTCAATGTGAGTTTCTTCTCTGATCGCCGACGCCCTCATGGAGGCACCAATCGCGGTGGGGATTCACCCACCCGGCCACGCGATGAGGATTCACGCCATGTACCAACTCCTAATCATGGAAGAAGCGATGGAGAGGTGTCCGTTTTGATGGTGTTTCCGTCCACTGTTGAGATGCGTAGATATATACGCCAAGGTGCAAGGGTGTAAAGTGTTATGTGTTTTTTATTTTTTATTATTGCCCTTATCAAACAAAGCTGAAGTGCGCAGTTGGGCAGGTTTGTGTTTAGTGTTTGTGCTTCGGACGACAAAACAAGCTGCAGCTGAAAGTTGTAAGTATTGTTTAGACGTATAAATACGTCAAATACCTTTTTTTTTGGCATATAAGTGGTTTTTTTTTATTCATGCTTGTTGGATTTGGAATGTATGTGGTGTTGTGATTAATATTCAGACTGGGAAGAAGCAGTTTAAACGCTATTTTTCATGAATGAACTCTCTGGACATGATAGCGAACTTTATTGACTTTTTCGAACAATTTTTCCTTCTGGAAAGAATTCGTCTGAATGTGGTAACTGCCAGTCGGTTTGGTCATTCGTTTTACCGACGTAATGTTGTTTGTATACATTGTTTATTTGCTATTATTTTATTTGTGTTGTATGTTTGAATTTGTGTCTTAATTTTCGTTGTGTAATTTACATATGAGAATTTTCTTTGCGTTGCATGTGAAACGTTTTCATATCATGGATTGTGTATTATTGTTGGGATTATTGTTTCTTTAAGGTTTGTTCATTGGATGCAATTTGTTTCGGTAAATTGTGTTTGGCTTTGATGTTTAATTTAAAATTTAAAAATTGCATGCTGTTCTTTGAATTTGTATTTAGTGAATTGTATTCAATGGGTTATTTCTTTTTGCATGTTTGATGTTTGGTTAAGTTAAATGAACTTTTAAACTATTGGACTGATAATTTGTTTTTTTTTATGTTTCATTCAAAATGTAGTCATTGGTATGGTAATTTATTGTATTAAATAAAATTGCTATGTTCCTTTGATACATCATTGTCGATTCAAGCTGAATTTATGATTTATTATCACATTTTTCTTGATGAATGTATTTTGTGTTTGGTTGTTATTTTTAATTTTTATGTGTATTGGGTGTGTGGTAATATACAATTTATTAAAAGAAAAATATGGATTCGATTTACATCTATAATTCATTTCTCTCGTATTTTTTCTTTAGATTATTGTATTTTATTTTGTTTGTGTCAGGCGTTTAAGTGAGAGCATCCACGGCAATCTTCCTATCTTTCCTTTTTCCCCAATCTATGCGCAAAATCTCTCCCTTTCTTCCCACTTACTTCTGCGTCTCTTCGCAACTCTCAGATTGCAGTGTCAATGGTTGTCATTAAACTTAAACTATGGATAATAGATTCTTCAATTGTGGGGAATTTTAAATCACGCCTGGATACAAAGGATTATTGACGCTGTTGTGTAGAAAAACATTTTTTTGGTGATTCTAACGGGAATTTTTAGGAAAAAAATAACCTACATAAATGTGTTGTTGATTGTTGTGTTGTAAATTATGTAATGCATGATATGTTAAATGTTGATTTTTTGTGTGTTAATTTGTCATTGAATGATTCTTTTAAATTCAATGTGATTTATAAGATTTTCATTTAGATATTGGGACTTATTGGTAAATTGGAATTTACGTTTGGTTTATTCAATCTTTTTTTTTTGTCGGTGTATGTGTATGTTTGTGTAGAAAATTGAATTTTTTTTTAGTTGCATTTGGTCAAACTTTTTAAAATTTGAGAATTTTACATTGGCATTTTTCAAATATCTTGTGTATTTGTAGTGTTTATTCAATGTATGTTCTTGTTGTGTCCTCTTTATGTTCAATTTGTTTGTTGTGTTTAACATTGCTTAAATGTTTAAACAAGATTAAATGAGACACTCCCGGATTTCTCCTATCAGCTGCAGCTTGTTTTTTCGTCCGAAACACAAACACTATGTGTGGGGAAGGACAGAAGTATGTTTTCAAAAGGGAATTTGTGGGTTTATTTGGGCGTACCTGGTATATAATTGGTAGTTAAAATTTTGAAGGGGGAGAGGGAGTTAATTTTTTGAAGGAGGAGAGGGCGTAACGGTGTACGTAGCGCTAACTAGCTATGTACTCCTGTTACTTAGGGCGCTATATAGGGTGCGTGTACAATTAAAATTATTTCGTTCCTCTGCCATATGAAGGGGATTTGAGCATTTCTATTGAAATTTGACTAAGTGTCCACGTGTGAGTGCATTGAAATGATCGGCACAGCCGATAATTGCAGTTGGAGATTTCTATGGAAATTTGGAACAATAACTTCTGTTGAAACGTCGACACCTGAAAAGCTACAACCCCCCTTGAAAAAGGGGTTAAAAAGACAATGTTGGGGTAGAGTACTGTGATCGAGGCGTGGAGGAAGGAATTGCTCTAAAAATCTGTAGTGGAGACGTGTAGTTGAATGCGGTAGATTTGTGACGGCAGCAAAAAGCGTGGTAGTGAGATTGAAATAGTGGTATGTCTTCTGGCAGGAATTCTTCGTGGGGACTGTGGTCGGCCAAAATTGGCCAAAATGGAGAGGGTCATAGGACGCCCACATTGTGAGAATTTCGGACCAATTGATGTTAATGTGCGTAGGATTTCTGGCGCTGCTTCATTGACCAGCGGTCAACGGGTGAATCGCGGTGGTACTTCACGGCAAGTGGTAGGCTCCATGGCTTCAATCGACGAAGGGTTTTTTGGTGGCTGTCAGGTCGGCAATAATTGTGTGTGCCTCGTCATAACGCCCCGAATTGGCCACTTCCAAATGAGTCTCGTTTTGCGCCGGTTGCTAGAGTGGTTTGGAATTCACATGACCAGCAACAAGACGCAATATTCAATGCGAGTTTCTTCTCTGATCGCCGACGCCCTCATGGAGGCACCAATCGCGGTGGGAATTCACCCACCCGGCCACGCGATGCGGATTCACGCCATGTACCAACTCCTAATCCTGGAAGAAGCGATGGAGAGGTGACCGTTTTGATGGTGTTTCCGTCCACTGGTGAGATGTGTAGATATCTACGCCAAGGTGCAAGGGAGTAAAGTGTTAGGTGTTTTTTTTTTTATTATTGCCCTTA
>JAHWFP010266699.1:0-35511 GCA_023313725.1 Lithobius niger | reverse complement strand
ACCCACCTGACAAAAATTACCTTGTGTAGGAATGCCAGCTAAGCGGCTTTCAATGCAAAATTTGACTCCCAATAACGTTGCAAATGTGTTACTAGTTTCTTCTAGTCCGCTCATCTCTATGTTAATTCCCATAGGGTAATTATTTACCAACTAGTGGAGTCGCTCGCTTCGCTCGCTCATTCCACGTCGTCTCGCTCCCCTCCCCCCCTCCCCGATCCCCCCCTCCCCATCATTTAATTTGCCGTTCGGTCGGTAGATGGCATCGTATGTTCGCGCTGTTGGCCTGGAGAGTGGAGATGGCATCGTACGCAGCTGCTGCTCTCTCTTTGGCTGCTGCCGATGGCTGCGTTGCGGAAGTTGTGTAATTATATAATATACCAAGATAGCGGGAAGGCTTCCAGCT
The DNA here is from genome assembly GCA_023313725.1 of Lithobius niger. Classification (NCBI taxonomy): domain Eukaryota; kingdom Metazoa; phylum Arthropoda; class Chilopoda; order Lithobiomorpha; family Lithobiidae; genus Lithobius; species Lithobius niger. Next base: position 35,108 of record JAHWFP010266699.1, on the reverse strand, counting down.
ATGAAATTTGACGAATGGCTGTAGTACGATACGAACTGCATACCTTTTCAGGTTTACAGCCTAGGGGTGTAACGGGGACGGCGTGGGATTGCGCGCAAATACGAAAGTATTGTCATAACTATTGTTAGGCTGTACCAAGCATATTTTTCTTGCTGAGCACCTTTAAACAATCAGCACTTGCTTAAATACCAAGCAGGCTTCAAGAAACAACAAATTTTCCCACTAAAACAGCCTGGTGTTTGTAACCAAGCGAATGTCCGAAAAAGCATACCAAAAAAGTTGTTAATTTGCCCGAATTACCTGAAAATTTAGTTCCTGTATTGAATTCTCCGGTTTAAACTTCCTACGGCAGGATCCACGCATCGGCCGTAATCATTGACTGGAATTGAGTAATGGCAAGAATGAAGATCGCGTTCAAGGTGCGTCGGCACCTGGACCGTGTGTCAAGACTAGACGCGAGCCTAGTGGCTCGGTTAAATACACGTTATTGTTCGGTATACTGAGCATTGCCGATCTTTCTCTGCTCAGCGAGAATCGGTTCAGCAGATCAGAATTGGTACTGCCTCAATTGTTTGTATTGTCGGCATCGTCTCTGATTGGATGGCGAAAGTTCGGACAATGACAATGTGTATACTGACGTGCGTATCAAACAACTTTGCCAAAGAAATTGTGTTCTACGTTCAATTCAGGAAAAACAAACAAAATGTCAAAATAAAGCCAAAAACTGGTAAAGAGACCACCAAGTTGAGAATGGCTTGGCCTCACAAAGGAGTGATATGAACTAAATAAAAAAAATTAAAAAACCAAAAACTGATGTAGAGGCGACCAAGTTGAGATATGAAATTAAAATATAAGAAAAATCACCACTCAAGCTATTGTTGACGTGGCATTTTATTACACGTCTGCAGGATAGTTGAGTTGAGTCTAATACACAACTAAAAAAAAGTGATATATCAAAAACAAGTAAAAGGGTCCGCCAAGTTCCGAATGGTTCGGCCCTTCAAAGGAGTGATATCAACACACCAAAACATTCGCCAAGTAGCAATGTTCAAGTTTTCATTTAATGTCCAAAGTATTATTCGGTGCGATTAACTTGGCGAATATTTGGGTGTGTTGATATCACTCCTTTGAAGGGCCGAACCATTCGGAACTGGGCGGTGCCTTTTACCAGTTTTGGTTTTGGATATGATAAGGTTTACTGAAACAAGATGCAACAATGTCACGCTTCCCACGTCCAAGCATTGTTAACACCTTGTTCGATCTTGTGAGCCTCGCCTTTTGTTGCCCCATTGTTACATGCTGCATTACTGCATTCTGGGGCCACCCCACTGTCTTTCTCTTCCAGCCCATTTTCTGAAAATTCTTGTGTGCAAAATGCCCGGCCGTGTTAATATACGTGGTGATACTTTTGGTGGAGTGCATACAAATAAGTACCACAACAATGCCCAATGAAAGCGTCTGATCCTTTTTTTCACTTTCATTGTTTAAGACCGGTATATTGCAAATACAAAATTGAGGTGAAACACGTTGGCTGTAATAGTAAGACAATGAAATTGAAAGTTAAAAAAATCAGCCCCGTATGGTCTCCCTACTTGTTTAAGGATATTCAACTTGCGGAATCAGCACAATGAAGTTTTACAAAGTACATTCCTGGATTTGTTGACTTGACCGTCTTTTAAATGTAAGTTGGAGTCATTCGAATTTCAGATGCATTGAGGCCGACCTATCTCTTACTACCCGTTACATAAACTGATATACTTGGACACTGGCAAATTCTTCATACCTAGCCATAACTAACACATGTGGACATCCTTTTAAATAACGAACATTTGCATTTGTCTGCAAAAGAATTGCAGACATTCATTTTCTAATAGAGTTGTTCCGGTCTGGAATTCCTACCATCCAATGTGGCTAGACTTCCATCTCAGAATTTAAGAGAAATTTGAGTAGGACAGGTCAGTGTCAGTTGTTTTTTTTTATGTTTTTTTATTGTGTTGAACTTGGTCATTTCTGACCTATTTTTACACCTATTTTTAAATATGGACTCAGCATTAGCAGATGTCCAATATCCCTTTTCTCTGTCCCTCTTTGTTGCTGCAAAATTTTATTTTATTTTTATTCATTTAGGCTATCCTCAGTTTGCACAAGATCGGACAGAAAAAAATTAAACACTTCAAAGACTTCTAAGACCCAATACAATTTTTATCAAGGACCTTTATGTCAACAAACTTGCTCAAATAAGGCTGCTCAACTTCAAGCAGGGTCTACATTTACCGCGGAATGGCCAACAACATCCCACCAAACATTAAAACGTTCTTTTAATTGTGTGTGGCATAAAATGCTGATGGAAAAAAGCCACAGGGGAAATAAAAGGAGAGGAGGGGGAGGGGGAAGAAGGTCATAGGAAAAAATGTTTTGCTGTTTTTTTTTTTTTACGTGTTGTTATAGGTTAACTTAGGTTTAGGTATTTGCTACAGGTATTTGTTATAGGTTAACTTAGGTTAGTCGCCTGGCTCTAATTTCGCTCGGCAGGTAAATGAGTTTCACCATAAACGTTTTTTTCCCTTCACCTTATTTCTCCTAGATTCGTTTTAACAGCCTAGTACGCAACTAATGAAAATCCATGGAGCATCAAAGTTTAAAAGATAAGTGCAACAAACAAACAACAAACATGCAAGGTATTTAAAACATCTTTATCTTGCTCAAAGCTAGGGCATTATTATAGATTTCGACAAACAAAAATTAAATTCAAGTATTTTCTAAGGTGCAGTTATCAATTTCAAGGAATTCAAGACCTTGAATTTTTTCGTAACAAATTCAAGAACTTTCCAGTACTTCAAAAGCACCTTGAGCAAACCTTGCATAAGGGTTGTGGTGAAATTGTAATTTATTTTTTAAAGAAATTACAGAATCCAAGATTGAACCTATTAAAAATAACGTAGAGGTTGGCTTTAATTCTACGTTTTTTCTGCAGACTTACAAATAGACAACTTTTTGTGATTTTAATCCGCTTTTTATTACATCAGACACTTGACCCCCAAAAGATCGCTTGTACAGGTTAAAATCAGTCACGACACAATAAAACAGTAACTTATTTTAATTCTTAGATACACTGGGAAACAAGGTAAATCATGTTACAAAGGAATGTCTCATTATTACTGCAACTTAATGTCAGGGACAGCGTAATCAATTTTGTACTTTGTACTGTACCATGTTCTAGTAGTCGCCTAAAATGGTACTGTGATATATGCATCTATATAATTGAAACAGTTGTGGGTCACTACGTCGGCAAATATTTCCGCCATTTTTTAGCAATTGCTGATCAAAGTTGAAGTTTGTGGTTTGAAAAGTTCAACAGTGTCAAAATAATCATCTCAGTTAAAATGAGATGATTATTCGTTCAAACCATTTACCCTAACAGCAAAACAAGACGTTACTGGCGTGGCACATTACATGAGTAATCGGTTTCAATTTTGATTTATACTTTTGAATGACTTTGAACTTTTTAAATATGATTTATACTCTGCACGTGCAAAATACAGCGGACATTACGTTGTAGGTATTGCCAAGTCAGACTACCCCAAATAACCTATAATGGCCCTGAAGTATTAATTCATAAAAATGGTAGCACCTGGTAAATCAACTTTAACATGAAAGTTATAAGTACACATTTGACTTACAGAATTAATAGTGTAACAACATTTTAAGAAGACAGCATTTATTTACTACGTTACAAGAGGAAAGAACCCAAAACTGCTTTTGGTTTTGGCAACAACGCAGAAAACTAAACATAAATTCTACAACTGAAAAAAAAACCATCATAGAAATACAATAAACACGTAGTAAAGTAGAAACATGCAAATAGAAGCAATCAGTACATAAGAACAGCTTAGAAATACGTTGAGCATACAGACAGCTGAAAAGTACCTAGTACAATTCATAAAACAAACTTATGTTAGACTGCAGTTTTTCTCCGAATGCCAACTTACGTACATCAATGCACACACTAACAATCACACTTACTGTAATTTAACATTTGTATAGTTTGAGTGAAAGTGCAGTAAGGACCTAAACAACTTTTCGTTCAGTTCACACACATCATAACAACACTACAAAAAGTGTGTACAAAATGGTGCTGCACAACACAACTATAGTCAGTGACCCATTTGCAGCTGTTTACAAAAGCCTATCAGTTCTCTTGGTTGTGGATAAAAATTAGTTGGGCAGTTTGGACACAGCATCTTGATCTCATTAGGCCTAACAAAGTTCGAAAGACATTTCTCAGTCACTGCAGTTTCACCTAAAAAGTAAAGCCATGCAAAGAAATTTGTTGGCTTACGGGCTCGGGTGCAAATTAAAGCACCAGGTAACCAGGCATTTTATTTTATTGACCAAATTTCTTTGACATGTACGACTGTAAGTAGCTCAAAGATGAAAGAATTTGTAGTCAGCCTACAAGCGTATAATATTTTGGTATGTTGTTTATGTCATCAAGTATTCAATGTTTTGTTGTTTCTGCCAAATAACTTTCTAGTGGTTTGAGCCAGAGACTTGAAATTAGCACCATGGAAAAGCTCGTTTAGAGCCGGTTAAAAAGGCATATTGGAATGTCAAAAACGGTAAAACTTTGGTAAAAATATGATTTTTAGTGGGCAGACCAAGATTTTGATAAAAAATGTTAAGGCACCCACATGTGCCTGTAAACCAATCAATTAACGTTGCATCGCTTAACACATCAGTTATTTTTAGGGTTTCTGACGAATTTGGGCACATTTCTGCCATTGCCTCAATTCTTTTCTTTTTTTTTTTTTATCAATTTTGGCTACATCAACAGATTATAAAGCATTAAGTAGTCAGTTATTGAACATGTGGGATGCACATGGTCAATTTAAAAAAAATAAATTAATAAAAACCTCATCCCAAGTCGATTTTTGAGGACTCTGTCCCCAAGAAACATTTCTTGACTTTATTAGGTCTTATTTTTTAAATTACCAACAATCAATCTTTAAAATAACAAATTTGTAACGAAAATCTAAAATATTATGCCTATAAACTAGTACAGCCCCATAGGTTAGGATTTTGTTTATATCTTCAAAAAAAAGTTCTTTCTAAAATATTGATCTTTTAGTACAATTCATATGGCAAAAAAAACTTACACTACATTTTTGTTGTCAAAAAAAAATTTGCACCAGTACTATTTACAGTAGTACCACTTTGCACTGGTTTCCCACTGGCAACCCTATTCCACCCACCATAAAAAAAATTTCCAGGACACCACAATCAAATATATCAATCCTATGCATTCAACAATGAATTCTAGTGACTTTTATGGAAAAGTTCATAATACTGTAACACAATATTCGATATGCCGCATAAAACTCGGATAAAATAAAAATGTGCGAAATTCAAATATGTAGGACAATAACATTTTTTGCAAGACAGATAACCTTTCTATTTCCCATTTATTTTCTCTTCACAAGTCAAGACTTTGTCAGCATGTTACTCTTAATACTAAGTGTTCATAAATCATTATTTTCTTTACTGTAAACTTTTTCCCAGTTAATATTACGATCAAAGTCCCATTTTCTTCTTCCAGTGCATACATCGCTTTTCGCATTCACGTTGAACGATTGTTTTACTTATGCTTATCTCACAAACTTTGGAAAAAATAATTTTAAAACATTAGAAATTCTTGAACTTGACCTTTTTTCACTCTACCCAATTTTCCTTTTTTTTAAAACCATTCCTAACTTCTGCATATGTTTCGAAACCAATTTTAGTTTTGCTATTAAAAAAAACATTACTTCAATATGTCAACTTTAGAAAAGTACATAGCCGCAGACCAAATCCTCCGTGTTAAAGCTTAGCGCATGCGTCGGACATGTCTTGGCATGTGTGGTCGCACACACAATGAGCCCACACCCGGAGTTTCACGATTGCTTGCGTCATACGTTTTAGGATTACAGAAATCTCGATGTATATAGTAGCGCACAAAGTGCGCCCCCTCAGTCGATGTTTCGTACTTATCTGTTTAGGGTAAATAAAAACGTACGGTCAAAAAACACTATTGCCGTGCCATTTTTCGCATGATCATGCCTGGACCTGCGAAAGGTATTAACATGGAAGATTTGGTCTGCGGCTAAGCGCTTGTCAACTTTAGATACCTTTCTGGTATTATCCTTCTACACGTTCTTTATTAAACATGCTATGCACAATTTTCATAATTTTAGAAATAATTAGCCAGAGGCTGTGTTTCGTATGACATGGGTTATAAACATTAATAAGCCTTACTGGCTCTGGCTGTATGCTTACTGAACACAAATGAAGCCAGTCTAACAAAAGCCGATTTAGTTCATTTTGCTCACTCAATCAGTGCATCACACTCCCTCCAGTTGCTCCTCCCTCTTTTTTTATATTTTTGTATTGCACATTTTTTTTGTGTCTTTTGAAATTCAATAGTTTAAGTAGGTTATGTAAACATACACAATGAAGCTAAAATTGTTTTAAAATAAACTGGATGATGTCATGGCATTGTTCCTGCCAGTCACTGAACAACTGCTTATTTCCCACGTGTTGTTGTTTTTACTATCGATAGTAGTTCCTGTAGCAATGGCCACTCATAAGTGGACAAGCAGCCCGAGTTAAGGACTTGTGTGTATATCAAGACACACGCTAGTGTGTCGCTCACCAAGATAAACGATAATAGCCAGATAAAATATATACATATATGAGCATGGCGACTACTAGACACGTTGTGTCTTTACAGCTAAGGTAGTTTGGCTGTTTTCAGCTATCTGAGGATAAATAACAATGCGGTAGAAAAGGCTGAAACTTGTTAGATCGGGAGACTTTGGTCGCCTGACAACATAAAAGTCAATATTAATGACATATCTTACTGTTTTTTTTGTTGATTACTGTTTTTTTTTTGTTTGCGTCTCATCCTTTTCAATAAGAGCAGAACATCTAGCAAAGAGAAACTTATGCTAACACAGTTTCTGAAAGAAGTCAAGTGTTGGACTCGTTGCACACGCAGCAGGCAACAGAGAACAGGAGCAAACAATCCTTCCTGGTGATGCTAATTGTCTTCTTGGTCGTCATTTTCCGTCAAGGATACCACCAAGTGCTAAAAAACAAGTTACCAGAGTATGCAATGCGTGCTCAGAAACCACAAAGCGGGCGGATGGAAAGCGCGCCAGAAAAGAAACATCCTACGAATGTAAAATTTGTGGTGTAGCATTATGTGTTACACCTTGTTTTGAACTATTTCACACAAAAAAGGACTTTTGGGTGTAAAGGTCTGTGATCAGCAATTATTTTGGTGAAAATAGATTTGTAATGAGACGGGCAAAAAACTGTATTTCTGTTAGAGGTAACATGAAAATGTTAATTACAATTTAAAAAAAAATGCTTTGCCTTTCTTTAACCTAGAAGACTGAATAAACAAAAAAAAAAGCAAGTTAATGAGTTAAATACAAAAATTTTGGTAAATTTTTTAAAAAAAAGCTGATTTTGGCCAGTTTCTGGGTAGCGCGCAACTGTTTTATTGCAGTGCATTAAGTGTTAAGATGTTTTTTGGGGGGGGAGGGGTGGTATGGAACTTCGTCTTAACTTCACTTTACTGATTTGTGAAACCACATAATATGGTAGTTGAAGCAGAATGCCGCCGAAGAGGTTAAGTTTTAGCCGCGGATTTTTTCCTATTTCTGGCCGCTGACAATTAGCTACTCATATCTGCACAATTTTAATCCTAAACTGCTGTAGTCATGCATGACAATGGAAGAAAAAAAAACACGTTTGATTCGAATGTTGATATTGAATGTGCTGTTCGAACATCAGTTTGTCTGCTTTTGTTTTTGCGATCCTTCAGTTGGACTTTACCTTTCACGTCCTGACGAATCATATTTTAGTATGAAAACTTGCACGAGGGAGTAGTTCCATCAGGTGATAGGAGGCGACGTACTTTCTAATAATTCCTTTACAGGAATCATTACCATACCAGCATTGAAATGAGTTCCAAAAGAAAAACAATTCCCACCACCACCCAATATTATGATCTCTTTTTCATCTTCACTTAGTACACTTGTATGGTTGTGTAGCATAATTGGCATCGCCAGAGGAGTTACCTGGAATTTAGAGAAAAATTATTACCGTATCTGTTTAAACGGGTTTATTTTCTACACCTACAAAGTGACTAAATTTATTACTACCATATAAAGTAAATTTAATAGCATATTCTGAATAACTTATGTATTGAGAACGCCGGAAGTCGGCGATTACTATGACCGTTACCAGACACTTTGAAGAGATGAATAATATCGCACAGCCCCAGAATTAATAACAGATGTACAATAAAGTTGTATTTGAATTTTCGGTACAAATACCGTACTTTTCACTTCATGGGATCCATTCGACGTACGTAAGTATTTCGTTTATCTTCATCGGAAAAAATTAAAGCAAAACCTAGTCTACATTCCTGTTGAGTCAGTTGTTTGTTCTTGTTGGTGCTGATGACCATGGAGATGTGTGTCTATAGTTTGGATGTTATCACTTCCTATTAAGTTCGTCTACCAGTTCAGGTCTGGCGAGATGGTCTGTGTGCCCTTTGAGGTTCGTTCTCGGAGTTTTTGTAGGCTAATTCACAACCTAATGATTATGTCTGTTTTGGTCCCAGATGTTTTCAGACAAAAGATTAAAAATGGCATCTGACTTAGGGCTCCATATGACCATAATATCTGAAGATCATTAGTTTAAGATATTGCAATAAAGTGTAGGATACTTACAAATTTCAATTCTGATGCACTACGCTCGGATAAATCGACTACAGCCACACCAGGGAAATAATCAGAGAGCGTGTTTACACCTCCAATCAATATCAGTTTGTCCTGTATAACATGACTTGAATGAGAATATCTATCAAGACAACAAAAAAAGACTTTATATATACCAAACATAAAATTGTTAAATAAGCCCGCGCCAGCTAGCTGTTAAATCCTGTTTCTGTTACATAAAAGAAAACATACATGACCTGTAAATTTAGGATTTTTATTCTCGAATACTTTTTCCCTCTAGACATTTAATTTAAACCAATCACCAGCCAGCTCACTAACCCCAAAGTGTGTGTCCGTACAGGTATAGTATAAATGTTTAAGGCTTGCAAACATCATCGTTTATTCCTCTTAATATGTCTCCAAGATGGCGACTCAAGAGGGGAAGTAGGGTGAGCACAGGTAATGTACATTTTCGTGTATGCAATGGAAACAGAATTTAGCCACTAGCAGGCAATTCTTTCTATTGCTACGAAAATATACTTTACCTGTAAATTTTAATAAGCATTTACAGCTATTGCAGAAACCTCTACACAAGTGGTTTATGGATGGACTATAACAAGGCCTCCATGAACAAACTCAAGAATTGCATACAACAATGCTGCTAGACGGCTACATGGTCGACCACCACGGTACAGCGCAAGTAGGTTAATGGTTGAGAATAACCTCCCATCCTTCGGAGGTATCAGAAGAAAAACTGTATGGGGAACTCGTGCTCGGTTGTTGGTTTCTAACCTTCTGGTGCAAGTAGTGACCAGATTTTCATGTGCAAGGTGTACACTTTCAGTATGTGGCATGCAGTACTAGCTTTGTGTGTCATTTTTCAATTTCCATTGTACTTTTTGTATAATCTTTAATCAACACTTTTTGTACTCAAAGGTGCTGTTGTCCAAACAAATGTGGGCAGAGTTTTTTAAATAAAATAATAACAAAAAAAGACCTCGTCAAATAGCGGCAGGCACCACCTGACTTGTCTCCCAGAGGTTATAAGCTGATCCCGCAAAAAGTCACAGACTTACGCATTTTTTTAAATTGGGGTTAAAACAGGATTCAGGATCTCTTTTCTGATGTGGTGACCCTGAAAGGGGCCGTTTTTAATCATCGCTGATTAGAGCTGTGGGGGCTGGACAACACTTCTGGCAGTGATGATGGGTCCCAGCTCGTGAAGTCCATCTGCAAGGGTGGTCACGTCCCTGAAGTAGGGCGATGTGAAGACTATTGAATTTCTCCACGATGCAGCTTGTAGCATTTCGGGCATGGGAATGCAGCTGTGAAAATCCAAGAGGTGGAGATGGTTCCTAGCTCATAACATAACAAAAAGAAATACATCAGCAGAGTGACAACACTATGCGGTGGGAAGGGAAGAGTTTAAGCTGCCAAATAGCGATCCAGCCTAGCCTTGCAAGAGAGTAGGGGCACCCACAACTTCGTGGGGAAGGGCATTACAGGCATTGATAACCCGAAGGTTGTAAAAAGAACCACACAACAGGGTGTGAGCATATGGTTTGTGAAATTTGTATGGATAGGCCCCTAGACTGTCTCGGAGGGTCGACAAAGAGCTTTTCTTTTGGGAGTTTATCAAGCTGATGTACAATCTTGTAGGTCTGCAGAATGTCACCTCTCAGCTTCCAATTTTCCAGGTTCATGACCGCCAGTCGTTGCAGGTAAGGGAGGTCACGAAGGCCATGGATAAGTTTTGTGGCACGCCTTTGTACCTTCTCAATGATGGCGCAGTCTTCGACCAAAAATGGACACCATGCCTGGACACAATAGTCCAGATGTGGGCAGACTAAACAGATGTAAAGCATCTTCATGGTGGCAACATTAAGAAAGGAGAAATGGTACTTAATTTGGCCAAGGGCACTGTTAGCCTTTTTCAGAGCAGCGATGTACTGTGCTCCGGGTTTCAGGCTACTGTCGAAAATGACACCAAGCGATTTGATGTGAGTGGAATGCTTTAGGGCAGTACCATTTAGAAGATAGGTGTGTTGAGGATTGTTGTGGCCTAAGTGGAGCACTTCGCACTTATCAGGGGTTAAAAGAGTTTGTTAACAATAGCCCATTGTTGGATGGCATTCAGGTCACGCTGGAGGACCACGACATCAGCGCTGGTCGTTAGCTTCCTGAAGATCTTGGAGTCGTCGGCGAAAAGGTTGCATAAGGAAGCAACGACACCAGGGAAGTCGTTAACATACACAAGGAAAAGGAGGGGTCCAAGCACGGTGCCCTGGGGCACGCCACTGGTATCAGGCAGCCACGGAGAACAGGCTCTCTCGACAGACACACACTGGCGGCGATCAGAGAGAAAGTCGGTGATCCATCGAAGGAGGTTCCTGTAAATACCGTTGGACGACCAACAATGGGCTTGTCGATGACAATAGAGTGGTCAACTGAGTCAAAACGCCTTCCTAATGTCCAGGAGGATGACATCACAGGGGACACATTCATCAATGCACTCAGTCCAGTAGTTACGAGAATCCAGTAGATTGGTGAGGCATGAGTACCCCTCGCGGAACCCACGCTGGCTTGAGGAGAAAATGATATGTTGTTCAAAAAATTTACGCATGTGGGTGCACACCAGCAACTCGAGAATTTTGCAAACTTGAGATGTGCAGCTGATAGGCCGGTAATTACTAGGCTTCATGCAATCGCCGGATTTATGGATGAGAGTAATGACTGCATCTTTCCAGTCAGGTGGAATAGCCGCTTCTTGAGTAGATTTGGTGCAGATGATATGGAGTGGGACGTCAAGTGCCTCGGCACAGTGATGCAGAAGTGTTGAATGGATGCCATCACGTCCTGGTGCTTTGGAGGGGTTGCATGACCTCAGAGCCTGGAGTACATCACTCACGTCGAGGGAATAGGTGGAGATATTGGGTTCAGGAAAAACAGCAGGAGGTTGTGGCGGTGGGTGTGATGGAGGATTAAAAACAGAATGGAAATATGCATTCATACATCCTGCAATCTGGCCTTTATCAGTCGAAGTACTACCATCAGCCATTGTCCTAGTAAAGGTGCGTCGTGTTGCACGTTTCGACCGGAAGTACAAGTAAATAACTTGGATTGTTCTTGGATTTTTTTGCAATCAGTTCTTTGTAGTTGCGTTTAGCGTTACGAGTAGAAACAGCGACGCGGTTCCTAGCATGAGTATATTCGTTCCAATTTCTACCGTCAGGATGTGACTGGTAAGTTTTCCACCTTCTTGCTTTAATATTGATTTCACATTTAGTGGAGGGGGAAACCAGGGGGGGTTTAGAGCGATGCACTGGTTTGGGTGAGACCGACTAAAAAAAACTAAGTACAAACCAGGCATCGTTGCAGCCGAGATAACTTAACTCATCTTGCCAGTTAATATTGGAGATGAATTCGCTAAGTAACTGGTAGTCAGCCTTGGTAAATTGAGGATAAAGGGAGTCATCAAAATTATTGATTTGGAAATGTGGGGTCGTCCAAAAAAGCACAACATGATCAGATTTACCAAAAGGTGGGTAGCATTGAAGGTTGAGTATGTCGGCCTTGCCAGAGGTGAAGAGAAGGTCAAGGAAAGAAGGTTGTTGATTGGCTCTGAACCTGGTTGGTAAGGTAATATGCTGGGTGAGAAAATAGTCGTCTATCGTGGTCACAAAGCGGTTATATTTGCGGGCCGCAAATGCCTTGTGGTTTAATTTGATCAACACTACTAATAAATTCCAAGAATTTTCTGGTGATACCATCCGCGTCAGTGTACATAAAGGTGAGTCCGTGGCTGGCGCTGGTTTAGGCAGTATACGAATGGTTAGGGAGAGTCATTAAATCGAAGTTTGGGATTCAGCCTCCTCCGTGGCTTCAATGGGTGTATGGGAGTTTACATTTGAGTTAAGGGCCTTTGGCTAGGGATAGGGCGAATCACCCTTCCATAAACCAGCATGATTAAGGTGCCTGCAGGCCACAGATTTGGACTGGATAACGTCTCGTAGTCTACAAGTCGTGCCGAGATTCATAACGACGAGTAGTCGATTTCCTTTGTGGCCAACTTGGTACAGGTAGCGGTGGGAGCCGCAGCAAGTGATAAAACACGTAGAATTTCAGTCTCAGTGGGTTCCGGTGCAAAACTGCTCACAAAGAGTCGTTTGGTACGTTTTTCCGTAATCGGTAGACCACCAGCGTTAATTCTAGGTGCTATTTTTAGTCCCTGTGACTGGCCCGTACCAATATTGGGCTGGGATCTTTGGCGTTTCCCTTCCCGTGCAGAATTTTGATGTTGGAAGTTACTTGTGGAATTGACCCCAGGATCAATCTGGTTTTCCCGCTGTTGTATTTTTATTTTATTCCATTTTCTCCTTCCGTACAGTCTTGTAATTGGCGTTGTTGACATCGTCGTCATTGGGAGTTATATCGCAGTTTGGATTTCCACCGTGTGTACTGGACGAAGGATCGGCCATATTCGTAGCAAAAGGGCGTGGCCGATGCATTTTATTTGCATCCATCAACTTTGCGGATAAATCGGGCTGCGACACATGGTTGGGAACGATGTGCAGCGGTAAATCACGTAATCGCAGAGGTGCAAAGGTTTCACTTTCGCATTCGGTAGAGTTGTTTATCATCTCAGAATTCAGAGCAATTTCCGTTGATCGTGAGCGCTCACTTCCGGTCTATCGCAAGCAGCTACTTCCAGGTCTAGTCCAAGATGGCGGCAACATGTGCCATTCCCTTGGGAGCTACTCGTTTGCGAAGGAGTGATTTCATTAAAATTATTACGGCCAGTGAAACTACGCGAATTCATGAGATCAGACACCGCACTCCAGACCGCAGCGAGTTCATGGGTCAAGAATTGGAAGGTTTTAGTGAGGCAGCTGAACTCAGTAAGCTCGATCTTAGTGGGTGGAAAATGGAGGCTTCGTGCAACAAAACATGGAGAGCATTCCAGCGGTAGGGCTTTCAAAGCTTCGATGATGTCAATGGAGTTGGCATAGGCTTTGTCAATACCAGAATGCGGCTGGATTTTGGAAAGGCTTGGGCAAATTTAACCAACAGTGATCGCGCTGCCATTACCTCGTCAGGCTTGTAAAATCAAGCGCACGGGTGAGCCAAGGGTTCGACATTGACACGGTCTAAGTTGTTAGCAAGAAAAAAAAAATACTTCATTTGGGATAAGTTCAGCATGTCGCACCGCAGGGGTATGCGGGTGTGAGGTGTCGTGTGAAGTTTCATCTTTACTAATTTTCTTCTTTTCAGCCATACTACTACTATGTGCTGTAACGCGAATGTTATTGCCATGACAAATGATATCAGCTGCTTAATAGGCGTTTACAATCACTGTCTTGATCCACTTAGCAATCATTGCAGAAGACATTTCTCCGAAATTGATTCGAATGCCGGAAACAGTTGATTCTTCTCCTTCGAGACTTCATTGCTGTCAGTTCCTCGGAATAGAATCTTAAGGCTCGGATAGGGCAAAAGAATTATTCAAGCTCGTCTCCTGTGATTGGGACGAGAGCAGGAATGACAATCGGCTTTGTAGGTTCATAACGCTTTTGAGTTGTTGCTCAAACGATACTGGTGGTGTTAGTTGGGACGGCCTTTCGCCTTTCAATCCTCAAAACATTGGATGCGTTCACCAGAAAAAGAGGAACAGAGGTGCACAACTGAACTAAAAAGCGCTAGAGAATAAAAGATGATGTCTGCACGCCTTAAGGTGTTTTGTACCTGTATGGAGGGAAGTGCGCGCACTTTGGGGTTAGCGAGCTAGCTGGTGATTGGTTTAAATTGAGAATAAAAATGCTAAATTTACAGGTAATGTACACTTTCATAGCAATAAAAAAATAAATTTGTTACAAGTGAAATCTTATTAACACAGTGCGAAGAGGTGACAGAGCCTGTTCCATTAAATGACACTGGTGAAACTCACTGCCATTGGCGTTACAATTAGTTTTTTCTCCTTGTTTCTTATGTTTTACAATACTTTTTACAATGATATCTGATACAAAAAAAAAAACTTGATTTGCTGTTGTGGGAATTTCCTGGACTTGAGGAATTTTTCGAGTTTCGAGGCCTGGAATTTCATTTTTATTCTCTAAGACATTTCTATGTTTTCAAGGATGCGTACGAACCCTGTTTCATTGTGTAAAAATTGTGACCTTGGTTCTAAGCAGCGGCCTTTGCACTTGCATCAAGCACAAAAATTCCTAAACAAAACATCCTACTTTACGTATTATTTCTGAAAATGAATTCGAACTTACCGTAATTACTAAGTCTTTACCGCGGAGAGTTATTACATTATTAAACTACAGTGCAGCAAACTTAAAATTAGTCGCGTTTGTTTTTGTATTTCCAATGTTTAAATCAATAATCGTAAACCCCAAATGTGTTGCAAAACTTTTGAACACAGAGCATGCCTGCAAAAAAGTGGCTTTCTTTATCTCACGAATTGAAAGCAGGAGCACAGAAAATAAACCAAGTCACCAGTTTCAATACAAAATGTATTTACATGGCCAATAACAGCTCCTGACAAAGTTCATAAAGCCTAACCTTGGCAATAAGCCGGCTATAAAGAGCTGGCTCCAGGTGAATGAAGAGGTATTTAGAACGTGAACACTGTTGCTAGGGAATTCTCCATGTTCCAAACCGCAGGCCACTACAACATCATCCTTCCACTTATTTGAAGAGTGAGAGTGGCGACCAATAGGTGTTTCAGCTGTCGGTAATACCTAAGATCAAACATGCAAAGAGAAGACAACTGTATAATAATCAAAACTAAGCTGTACAATATCGCTAACATACATGGCCTCATATTTTCTTTTTCTCTTTATTTAAGATATTTTACCCTCGTATAGTCTTATCTCTGCATTTAAAAGGTACAACATGAGCCAATCCATGTGTCGTAAACTGGCTTAGTTCTCCTCTGAAAGATTGGGAGGGTGGAGGGAGGGGGGTGGAGTGATAAGTCTAAAAATAGGCACCATGAAGAAGTATATTTCTGAAGTTTTGGGAAGAAGGGTGCAGGAGTCTAAAATAGCCCCCCCCCCCCCCCAGAAGTTTTGGTTTAGGGTTACTTGGGTTAAAATGAGTTGATTTTACTGTCCCCTTCCCTCCAAATGGCTCCGAGGCATTGAGGATGCAGTTTATTTTAACTTATTTTAACTATTAGTCAAACCTTGTTATAACAATACCTCTTATAACACTAAACCTGTTATAACAATGCTATTTTCGAGGTTCTTTAAGCAGCAATGCATGCAAAAGTGATTGTTTATAACAATATACCTGATATAACATTTTATTTTTCAAGGACCCTTGGACATCGTTATAAAGAGGTTTCACTGTATGCATATTATCACTTTCTATCACGAGTGGTATGGGCTATATATCGATGCACCAAAATACTTTGTTCGAATACGATAACTCAATAAAAAATTTCAACCTTTTCTGGTTCAAATAGCATCCCTTGTCCTCACAAGCCCCTCCCCTAACCGCATTCACCCCTTGCTTGATGCCTGTATTCAGAATGCAAACAAGTGATCTCAGCTTCTCATCTCGCCCTCCCCACAAAAATCGGGACGTTTCCACAGATATTTTGGTGTTGTTATCTTAAAATACTGACAAACGGCATTGACAGTGGTAAATAAAAGCCATTTAAATTAGAAATTTAACAAACTACCACCATAGAAGAAGATATGATTGTTTCTTAAATTTTTGGGGTAAAACTGTTCCCCATCATCAGAAATGCACTGCAAAAGTTGGAAACTAAAACGTCACATGTTTAGCGATCGTTACAGCAGAAAAACTTTTTTCGCTCTAACAATCACCAAACATGTGACGTTTTAGTTTTCAATGTTTTGCAGTGTACTTCTGATGATGGGGAACGGCTTTACCCCAAAAATTTAAGAAACAATCATATTTTCTTCTATGGTGGAAGTGTGTTAAATTTTTAATTCAAATGGTTGATACAGTATCTTTATGCATATTCATGCATATGGCCTAAAATTTCAGAAAAATAAATAAGGCTTACCATGAACTGGCAGGCAAGGTACTATACATTGATCCCAGGTTTTGGAAACGTGTTAAAACCATGTTTAGGGAGTGGGGTGAATGGGAAACTGAACTGACTGTTAGTTGATAGTAACATGCCATAGATAAGACTAGAATTTGGCACCAGAAAATTATTACAGTGAACAAATATTACCATTATGGCTAACTAAATGTGTTTATTTCAGACTTGAGCAGCTTTCGTCGGACTTTTGTCAAAACACAAATATTTAGTCTTTTTTCCTTGTTTTCACCAAAACAAAAATTGTTTTTTTTATTCACCTAGGTTTCCAAAAAGTGTACATCTTCATCTACAAATCAAAATAAAATGTGTGTTAATTGGTGAACAACTAGCCGAGTTAAGATATTTTTATTATTATTATTATTATTTTTATTATTTGGAATATGGTCAGGACAAGCGAACATGTGCGAAACATTGTCAGGCCCCAAAGTGTTAACTTTAAAAAGTGTGTTGATTACCCGTTTTGATATATTACTTAGAAATTAGAAAAAGTAACAATGATAAGGTCTTCAAACTAACATTTTTTTTTTATCTCGCAAAGGCATACCCATCCCTCACAACAAACTTGTCGACTGCCTTCAGCATCGGGGAAAAACTTCTTGCCTGGATCGTTTACTTTCTGATGATAGGAAATGGGTTTGGGCCACAGCTATTATATGCTGTGGTCATCAAATTCCTCTGTGCCAAGACTTTCATTGACGATGGCATTTTTATGGACGACACCAAACTCTTTGCACCCTCTAGTGCATGGGTTAACATGAACATTTCAGCGTCAGGCCGAATGCACCTTTCTTTGCAATACTTACTTCTTTCCAAATCAAAGTTTCAGCATTCAGCACGTAACAGTCATTTAAGCCTTTATTTGTTGTCGTTCTGCCACCAAAGACGAACACGTGTTCAACATCTAAGAGGAAAATAGAAAAATAAGATGTTAACTGTAAACAAGATTTCCATAAAACTATTAAATTTTTACTTATCATATTTTTGCTGATTTATAAGTTATGTTTTAATCCCTTAAGGTCTCATAAACAGGGACGGAGTTTTAACACGATTCAACGATCGTGGAAAATTATCATATTCCCAAAGACGTTCAATAACACATTCTGTCTAAGAATAAAACGTTGGTTAGAGAGACTGGGTTCCATTTTGCATCGTTGAATTTGGTGGAATTTGTGGAAAATGTCGCATTTCGTGAAATTCTGCTTAAAATGAGGTATATTTAATGTTTTTCAGCAGTAACTAAGAAAAAAAAAATTGAGATTTATAATATATTTTTTAAACGCCTGTTCAGATAAGCGTGAAAGGAACACTGACAGGATCATTCTAGTGGTTTTTTATCTTATACTTCCGGTTCGTTTTCACACGCATTTGTTGTGATGTCACTGCCAGCTTTTAGCTACCTCGCTGCTGCACCCACTCATGGAATTAGCCAATTTTATCGTGTATTATTGCCCATCGCGGATCACGTTGCGGAAAATGAAAATTTTGCTCATAAATAATAAGGGAAAGTTTTACTGTTTGTTAGCTAACTCCACTATACTGCCTTGATTGTATGCTAACAAAACAACCACTTCCGCGATCGAAGCGTGAATGGAAAAGCAGTAGAACCTATATTTGATTTATGTATCACTATCATGAAGAAATGCGGCGGCAGCGAGACAATAATTCCCATACTCAGGAATAAAATAAGATTAACTTCCACTTTAAGAGTATAAAGGAAAGTACCCCGGTAAATAACTAAAAAATCCACCATCTCACTGATATGAAGCTCTGAAAATTGTTTTAAAAACTTGGAAATTTCTCAGGAATAGTGCTTTGTACTTTAACCCTTTAAGGACGGGTGCGCCCGAATGCGCCCGCTATATAATCATTGTTGACTGCTCTTCTGCAAGTCATATCGAAAACTTCCAGCCATTTAGAGTAAAATTAAAACTGGGATATGAAAGCCAGATCATTAAGGATAAAAATGACACAGGTTTCATTCCCTTACCTCAACCAGGTGAGAAGCTACGACTTTTTTTCTACAAGTCAGTTATAAGGTCTTAGCACGCACGCAGTCCTTAAAGGGTTAAAGCCTTACACTGTCTCTCACAACTTAAGAGATCTGCTTGTCAACTTGATTGGTGAATGAGATCGTTTGGAACGTATTCCATAAATCCATTGCTAACGATTATAACCATTGGTGCAATGTTAAAAAGACTCGCTATATTTTGTCAAGGCATACATTCACCTTTGCATCTTACTTTCAATCTTTTCTAACCAACTCTCCTCTATTTTTGCTCGTAAAAATAATACACCTAAATTTAAAATTCTCCTAACCGACAATGGCACAATCATAAAGCTGCAGAAAATTGAGTTGCACAAACAATTTACAATGAACATTTCTTTCAAACTTTCGGATAGGGGACAGCTTGTGATAGGAAACTTTTCTTCAATTTGAATCTTTTGGGAGTTGCTGTGTAAGCCAATGAATCAATCAAATACGTGCTAACTGATAATTTACATACCGTTTACAGTAATGCAGCAGGCAGAGTGTCGCCACCGCATACATGGCCCTGAGGAATGAGAAATTTCTTCCGACTTATATTTCCAACTGACTAAAGCAGTGTCTTCATCTCTCGTTTGTGACAACTCCACGGTTAAAAGCAAAGGGCTTGCTTTCTGGGGAGAAGCACGACCACCAATCACAATAACCTTCCCACTGGATGTAAGTGTCGAAGAGTGAAACATTCTAGCTTCTAAGAACAAAACAGAAATATTGTATAGCATTAATATAAAAAAATTATAAGAGACACAGAATAGGGGTCTGCACTTGATACAGCTACAAGTAACTAGACTGGGCGTGCAGTTCCAGTAACCAAGGACTTTAATAACCAATTAGACAACACATTCGATGGGAAAGAAAATTGGAAAAGTAAGATTAGTTTTAAAGGAAAACATAACATCTGGTGAAATAAACTGATTCATGTTTATTGGGGGAATAATCTGCTTACTTAACTTAATTCTACATTCTCAGTACTTAGCGCGCCAGTTTTGTTTTAATTTGTCAATGCGTAGTCAGTTTTATTTAGTTTGTTTGGCAGGGGTAATGTTGTTATAGCTCCCCTGCTAACGAATAACCACTCACTGTCGTTGGTGACAAGCTTTTTCTATCTTGTAGTGCAGATGGCAGCCAACCTAACTGACAACGGCCACATAAAATAAGTCCATAATTAATACAACACACACTTTACTTCTGAAGAATGCAAACTACAGCTTCTGAAGACTCGTGCAGCTGGTGTGTATGGCATAGCAATTTGTGTCAAGTACCGAAAAGCAAACTGCAAAGGAGCTTTCCTTTGTTTATCATGAAGCTATAAAGAGGGTTCAGCACGTACCATATTTCTCCAAATGTACGGCTTGAATATGAGAAAGGTATCAATTTTGGGCTCGCATATTCAAAAGTAAATTTACCTGGCACTGTACTGGATTCTAAGCTCAAAATTGTAATAACATCTTGATTTTGGACTGCTTACTGAGGCCAATTTTGAAATCTATTTAGTTTTTGTTAAATATCCAAAAACTAATTGAGCAAATGGCTTTAGAGTAACGCCATGGAAAACTTTCGGAAAAACCATTTGAACAGTCTATTCAAACATCAAAATCGACATAAATTTGACCAAGTTATGGGTTTGCATGCGAGTATGAGACAACGCTGCAACATTCCTGCACTTCTCAAACTACTTTTGCATTTTTCCTTTTTTTTTCATTTTGCAACATTTGCAAAAGTTGCCCTACTTTGTCATCCAGCAAATTTTTTTCCCCATTTTGGCCCAAAATTAGGCAGAAAACGGCCCTGTCCCATTGTAACTTGGTTAGTTTGTCATGCAATTATGTCACGAAGAGAAAAAAATATTTGCATGACAATTAATTCTTTTAGGCCATGCAAAGTTAATTGTTTGGTTTACAGGCACGTGCAGGTGCCTTAAATTATCACGGGTCAAATTTTTTTATCTCAATCTTGGTCCACCTGCTAAAATTCATATTTTCGCCAAATTTTGACCGTTTTGACGTTCCAGTTTACCATTTTAACCGGCTCGAAACGAGCTTTCCAATGGTGTTAATTTCAAGCCTCTAACTCAAACCACTAAAAAGTTATTTAGCAAAAACTAAACTATTTTTAATGATAAACAACATAAATATCATATTAGCAGAATTATTATACTTTTTTAGGCTGCCTGCATACTCTTTTAGCTTTGAGGTAGGTACATGACAAAGAAATGTGGGCAGTTAAATAAAATAAAACGCCTGGTTGCCTGGTGCTTCAATTTTCAACCTTGCCCATAAACCAAACAATTTTTTTTTATGGCCGTAAGTGGCTTATTAACAATTTCATTAAAATCAACAGAGTTAATTTACTTAGCCTACCAAAGGAACTGTTGTCTTCAGGGAGCACTACACTGATAACTCCAGTTGCAACATCAGTCACACACATCTCGTCTAAACGTCTGTGATAGCCATCTTTATCACCAAACCCTCCGTGGGTAAATACATGTTGTTGCACTGTCCACGACGTATGACCAAATCTACAAAAAAAAAAGAATAATATAAGGCCACTTAAAAAAAGAAAGTTGTTTCTCGAGCCTTTTACGACAAAAATCGGTGCGGGCGGGCGAATTTCTTTTTTATTATTTATTTACTTTTTTACCATAATATAGGGGTTGTAATTTAAAACAAAGCCATTTTTGTTCAATTTTTTAATGAAAAACTTCAACCAAATATGACGGTTTACACGGGAGCCCTATCACAGTATTTGGTGAGCAAAAAGAACACTCGCACAAAAAAAAAGTCCGATGAATTCAAAATTCGTTAGAACAGATTGCGAGTTGACATTTCTGGTTTCCGTAAACCAAAAAAAAAAAGGTCGGTGCGGCGGGGCTTGAGAAACAACTTCTTTTTTTTAAATGGCCTAAATCATATTATTTATGAAACATATTTGTACGAAAAAACTAACGAGTTTACAAAAGAAATAAAAATGGCTCAATATTGGTAATTTTTCCAAAATTGATGGATTTTGACAAAAACAAAACAAAGCCACAAATTCACTCATGAAACCACAAACAGAAATATGTGTTCAGTCTGAAATAACTAAGACAAAGAATGCTAAGCAGTGGTATTAGTAGGGATCGACCGCATACCGTTTTGCCGGATCCGGGTCGGTTCCGGATAATTTGATGTCAGTGCCGGGTCGGTTCCGGATCTAGTTGAAGGATTTCTCATTGATTAGCCAACTGCTTCATTTCGAAAAATAATTAGCACAATTTTGAAATATTTGTGAAACCAGTTATGTAGTCCACTTATTTATTTTAGATTAAAATTATTGAATTTTGGTTGCATTAAAACTAAATCAAAATCACAACAGGTCTGTTATTTACTGCTTTAAATTGCTTTCGTTCCGTTTTGTATTGCGTACAGTATAACAAAGACCGAAAGCAAAAAAAAAAAAAAGCTGTATTTTTTTTCATTTTATGAACAAAACTGTCTCGACTCTTGCAACATAGAAGTCATATTTGGTTTATCATGCTATTATTTCTTGCTAG
Source organism: Lithobius niger (assembly GCA_023313725.1). Taxonomy (NCBI): domain Eukaryota; kingdom Metazoa; phylum Arthropoda; class Chilopoda; order Lithobiomorpha; family Lithobiidae; genus Lithobius; species Lithobius niger. The sequence continues at coordinate 12,681 of JAHWFP010266699.1, read as the reverse complement.
TTTTTGATGTCATTAAACCGTCTTACTTTTCGAATTTAACCCCTTGGCGTCCAAAGTTCCAAACCCCGATTTATCGTCACTTCAAAACAGTTTCTAAAACTCCCGACACACTCTCGAGCGCCGTTTGCAAAGAAAAATCACCATTGCATACAATGGAGGGGTAGCCCAATTCCGACCGAATTAGGTACTTTGGCACGCCTATTTTGGATTAATTTAATTTAATATCATCTTTTAATTACCTTAATTAATGTTTTTGTTGGCCGTATCGTCAAAATTGACGTGAAATTGCTTTTGTTTGCTAAAACTAGACCTTGGTTCAAGCTGTCGTAACTCAACAACGCAAAAACGGCCGCCATCTTGGTCGCGTTGGAAAGCTGGGATTCCCCGATTTGCACGTGTCTATCACGTGATCACTATCGCGACGGGGGCCAGTCGCAAGTGACGTCACTCGAAGCGAATCAAGGTCACAGCCATTGAAGCTTAACACGTGCGCGTCTATTGGCGAACAGCCGGCAGGAAGTGGGAGCGCGATGACGGCCGTAAACTGATCGCTAGCGAATATAAATTAGGAATAAAACAACTTTAAACTACTTCTACGGTAATAAAAATAAAAAAAAAAGATTTCAGAAGCCGTAAACAACGCTGTAATGGAGGAATAACCAGAGGACCATCGTTTCAAAGTATCCCATGTACTGCAACGGAAGATGAATATTTTCGTAAGCGCATTTACGTAGTCGAACTTCAACTTTTTTTTTTTTAGTTATGAAAACCTAATACAATTATCTCAAGTATATTTTTGTGCACTAATTTACACTGTAATTATTACATCAGCAATTTTTTATACCCGTAGATCGCGTAGTTATTTTACGTCGATTTATTTTACCGAGGCATGCAACATGTTTATGGCGACATGTTTTGGTTGTGTTGCAACCGGTATCTGGCTCAATATAATGGCCGGATCCGGATCTTGTCGGATACCGCATTATCCGGTGCCGGATCCGGATATATCCGGACTCGGTCGATCCCTAGCTATTAGATACAAAAATAAAATGTTCGGTATCATACCCACTATTTGACAGTTAGGTCTATTCGAATAGAATTGAATTAGCAAATGGAAGTTACGGTTCTGTTAAATGCAGACAGAAAGATCAGGCTGCCCTGAACTATTTTACTTAACCAATGTTTTCCAAGTTGGAGAGGCAAAAATTACTTCCTACAAAAGCACCAATTAATTGTCCTAATCATCAATACATGCATTGGTATCTGATCTCTAGTGTCAGCATTAGATCATACAAATGGGCCAAACATTTATCTTGCTACTAATCCAGTCTCACAATTTAGCAATTTATAAACAATTAAAGGCACATAACTCCCTCCGGTATATTTTAACAGTTTCACTCGATACATTACCGGAAATAGTTTTATATAAACTGATTTACCTTTCATTTGCTGGTCTAAGGGTACGATGCAGATGTCAGTAGTGGCGCATGAATGTTATTAAGCTTGTTTTAAACGGCTCGGTCCGAGCGGTATTTAACTCCCGCCACATCGCAGGCAAGCCGCGGCCCTGGAGGAAGGATAATTAATCCTTCGCTCATGTTTGCGACTTGGTCGTACGATGTGTCACGTTGCAGTGGCCCCGACATGAGTGTAACTAGTGTCGTAGAGCAATGCGCGCTGCGGTCGTTTGAACTACATTTTAGCGTCGGTGACACAGAGTAAAGCGGCCAGAACGGCGGGATTTATGTGCCTTTAATGCATGACCGAAGTAGTATAATTTGAGCTCTGATGATGCACTGTCCGAAATTGCCATCAGTTAACCTGTAGATAAACTAACTAGACAGAAATCGCTATGAAAAATACAATGGAAAATTTAAAATACGCGATCAGCGAAAATCATATACTTGAATAACGTAGTGTAATAAACCACATATACACTTATGTGACTTGAACCGGTTCGCCGGTTCAAATCCAGACCACATCACTTGAATGAAACCTGAGTGCATAAAGGTGGCTTACTGGAGTTACTGCACTACCTTATTCTTGCGTACAATTTTGCTGACAGCTTATTTTTAAGCATCGTAAGATTACAAACTGCCTGTTCATGGCTTCAGTAGCTTAGTACAGTGTTGCAATACAAATTAACCTACCGTAATATTTTTGCGTGATTAGAGACGAAGGTGTATTCTAAAGTTGCAGCATACACATCGTTGGCAAATGAAATGCTGTCAAGTCTTGGTTCCGTTTGGCAAAACTTTTTGATGAATGCCACACAATTCCCAACAGCTGCCCACACCATTACATAATGATTACACTTCAAATGCCATTCTTCAAATTCATCAAAAGGCTCAAGATGATTTATTTTTTCTTTTTCTTTGGAATCAACATTGGCATAAATCTCATTCATATCCATCAACACACACTCTTTCCAACCCTGCAAGTATAAAAATATTATGTAATTAACATTATTATTAAATAATAACATACACAATTATAATTGATTTTTACCACTATTCCTCAGAGCTGAATTAAGGCTTGTGCCAGTTTAAACAAAGGTGGAAAAAGTACTTTTAACGGCATGCTTTAACAATAAACTCAGGTTTGAAGATATAATTGAAAGTGTACGCTACTACATATTTATCTTAAGATAAAGTCATTCTAGCAGTGTCCTCGATGACATTGCATTAAAAGAGAATGGCACAATTGTAATGCAACAATTGAAATCATAAAGATATAGTGCAAATGAAATGCGGAAAAACTGCATAATATCGTCTGGTCTGTGAGAGAAAACTGAGACGGGCATTAACACGCCTTAAGTGGACTTATTGACAGGGGCAAAATGTAGAGAGGGGTGTTTGCTGAAAAGATATTGTGATAAAATTTGCTGAAGATATTGTACTGATATCTTTTATTTATTTGAAATTGTGCGTAAACGATTGCTACGAAGAGAGGGGTGTGCAATATGTTGACAGCAACACCTTGAATTGAGTCCAGCGACTGTTTCAAAGCCACACGTTTAGTTGTGCGGACAGAGAACTACAGTTTATTGTTGCTACCACAGCAGTTCCACCAGTGACAATAGCAACACAGATTTAAGAGAGAGGATCACCTCAAGGGTTAAGTATAACTGTATTTGTGCTGCGGTGACTTCAATCAGCCCAAAATTAATTGGAAATTGAAGCCCTTGAGTCTGGAGCCAACCAGGTTGAATGGAAATTCCGCGACTCCGGTCTTTAATCTTTAACAACCTAGGACAACTCATTCAGTTTCCCACTAGAACTGTCTGCCATAGAATAACAGCCATCCATGCTGGACATTGTATTCCACCTCGGAACATGTTTACAACTTTGGACATTGTTCCCTCCCATCTCTTGGGAGGGCAGATAACCAGGGAGTTTTCTGGATGGTGAGATATTCAACTGAAGAGGATCCTTCTGCACGCACCAACAAGGAAACATCTAAATGGGGTATGAAACGAAACTTTTTTTCACGGCAGATTACGGGCATTGAGGAGTTGTCAAAGCTAACTGGGACTTGACATTTCCCCCAAAAAGGGATATTTCCAAAGAGGGAGAACATCCAAGAACTAATTCACTCACTGGTTCCATCACACGTCCTTGAAAGCATTTATACAACTAGCCCATAAACTTCAGAGAACCATTTTGGATGCTTATCAAACTAAAACGTAAACTTTGGAGGTTTGCCAAAACCAACCGTCTTGCCGACTTCATCAAATCAGGGAACAATGCAATATGGTCGTAGATCACCTGCGCTCAATAAGCGGAATCAGGTCCGTGATGTTCTCAAGGACATCAAAAGCAACCCTAAAAGTTTTTGTTGTTACCTAGGCAGTAAAAAGGAAACCAATCGACCACCATCGGTTTGGTGAATCACAGGGCCGCACTATTCAAGAAGTGAAAGAGGTAACAAATGAGTTTTGCATCAAATTCCAGACGGTATTTCATGCTAAGGCTGCACCTGTCCCGATGCATACGAAGATGCTTGTTGCACTGAAGAACTAAACCCCTATAAGACAAAGTGAGACAGATGGCATTCCACACACATTTTTTGAAAGAATGTGCCAAGAGGCTGGCAGAGCCATTGGCTGTGATCTTTTCAAAGTCCTACCCCAATGAGCTGGTACCACAAGGCTGGAAAAGGGCCAAACAACATCATGTCTGTCAACCATTCCCAAGTTTTCAACTTCAACTTAAAATTTTCCTTAGTTTAAAGCGTATGTATTTCTTTCATTCATTCATTCGAATTGAACCCAGTAAAATGAGCCAGTGGGCCTTCAAGACCTGTTTTGCAAGGCAAGGTCAAAGCAGAGACGGCAACATCAGATTATATGACTACCAAGGTTTGCAAGTATAGTCGTGTACGATCTTCCATACCTATTTTGTACTCATTGCGCAGAAGTTAGGAATCTTACGGCCCTTAATGAATTGTTATTGTTCATATGAAGTTTCAAATCAATTTAATTAACCATAATGCAACGATTCCACTATTTTCGGTATTGTGGCTTAAGGCTTTTTTTCCGCTTCTAGACGTTCAGCGTGTGTTATGTCAACCATATGGCTCGTGAGAACAGTCTCCACCGTGTTTCTGGTATTTCCTCTTTTCTGCAAACAAAAACATTCTGTACCGTTACGTAGCCTACCGCTGTATTTGAAATTTTAATTAAATGTCTTGAAAAGTCACAGCCTGGCATCTTAACACCATAATCCACAACTTCAAGTAACTCTTATATCGATTTTAATTTAAACAAAACAACGTGGCTGGCCTCTTACGTAATGCAAACCGCCACGAAGCTGGAAAACACACGATGGTACCACAAGAAGCGTTGATGGCTACCTGGCGATGGATATCGTCACTGTAAAAGGAACAATTGAACATCTAACGGACGTGGCCAACTAATCACTAATGATACATAAATGAATTTACAGACTGCAAATCCCAGCAGTAGATTTTGAAGATAATATAAGACTTTTCCTGGTCTGATAAACACTTTGCCTTTTCAAGGACTCTAGGTTTGTTCATTGGAAGCAGGTGAATTTCCAGGAAAAAAAATTATTTTCCCAGGACAGTATCAAAATTTTTTTTTCAAGTGTAATTCTATTTTCCCAGCGTCTGTACCTACAAACTGTGGATACTAACGGATAACAATGTTCCAAAGCATCACAGTGCATTCTAACCATGCAGCAACAGTAAAGAATGATCCATGATAAGCGAGATATTGAGAAAAATGCAAGTCGAGATGGAGTGGAGGAAAATTTGACGGCGGGACCAGCAGGTTAACAAATCAAATTAAAAACAGACTGCTAGTTAGAACAGTTAGTTACAAATCTTAATCCCAATTAAGGTACAATCCATTGGCATATTATTAGGTAAAATTTAATTTTAAAACTTACAAGTGAAATAAAACGTTGTCTCTGCATGCGTTTAGTAGAACAGGAAGTAATGCCCCTCAAAGGAGAGCCTATAGAACGGAAGTGATTCACCCTAAAAAAAAATAACTTCAGTGGACAATGATCTAAAAGTGAACACGAAAACGCATACAAAAAAAAGTCACACTTCCTACGAGCAATCAGAATATTTGCCATTTTACTTCGTTGAATACTTTGTTGACATCATGTTAACAAAAAATTCCAAATAAAACTTCCACATTAAGCCCACGAAAAGAAAAATTTAGTTCTCGGATATTTTTCTCCTCCAAACGTAGCAAGGTAAACAGGTTTTTTACTTTAGAAATTTCTTAATCTGAAGTATCCATCGTCTGTTTAATGGACAACATTTACTGTCAAATTTTACCAGTAACAAGATACAGCAGTCGGCACGCAAGGGTCACCCGTAATCTCCGACAGTTCCTAAAAGCGACTGTTCTCATCAAGGTCGTCCTCACACAAGCTAGCATGCATGGTCCCTGAGAACAGCCGAGCCCATGATGGCCTCAGGCCTGAAAGGGTTATTCAATCACGATAATGCAAAGTACTATGGATGGTGGCAGGGATTATGGGACAAATAACTTACTCCAATCAAATATGGAAGCTGAATTATGTTTATCCCAACCCCTGCGTTACTGCTTTTTTGAGATCGTGAACCAGCCAACTGCTACCCACTGCTCATGGGACACTGCTAACAGCGACAAATCACATTTTGAAAGCTGACAGGCTCATTTTGCTTTGGTATTTTCAAATCAGTAAAATAAATATATACAAATTTACCAAAATAGTCCTACCAACTAACGTTATGAAGGACGAATTTTTAACAGATGTTATTTTGGAAATACTTCTCCCAAATTCTTTTGCCTTCTTCAGGCTTCGATATCCAAGAACAATTGTTGAACTTATGACAAGTTTTTATTTTTTTAATTCTGTGCTGCTGCTGTTGTTTTGTTGAAGTAGGCCACTGCGGCGATGGTGGCTCCTACACACTGTGCTCTTCCGGTATAGCTCTGTAGGGCTTGTGATTTGGAGGAGAGGCTTGGGGTGACCTCCGGGGTCACTCAAACAAAACAAACTATAATTTGAACTCCAATTCTAAGGGATAGGTGTTGTTTAAAAACACTCACCTAGCAAAGTTAGATGAAAACAACACGCAATTCTACGCACAAGTTCAAAACCAATCAACACGCAGTAGCAGAAAATTTTCGACCAAAGTACCAAGTAGAGAGAGAGAATTCTGTTTAGCTTAACAATGAATTGTGTTATATGCCCATCACAAGACGTTTCACAAAGATAAGTGATTTGCTATTTGCTCCACTCATGTCAGGAAGATCGCACATCGACAGCAGGCCTCTTTGCAAATAAGCTGAGCATGCCTCAGCTTGGTTGGGTCTGTTGTCTTTAATTTATTGTTCGATGTCAGCTTCTCGACAGTCAACTACTCTTCGCTAGACTTCTGCTGGGCTCAAGTATAGTCACACAAGGTATACGCCATAGCCATCGCAAGAGCGGCCGTTCAGGCCACGCTAGGCATCTGGGCAATGCTCTCTATTATTTTAACTCACTGGTATTATCAGAAAGTAAAGCCAATTTGTGTTGGAAATGTGTTTGTGGCATCCCAACCTTTGCTTCACTGTGGATACGAACGTTGATACACAACTCCCATTTCTAGACTTGGTATCGAGATAGAATGACAGATTTACATAGAAACCCTTCGTGAAATCGTCTCAGACCATGAGGATGATCCCGTATCATTCGGGATTTCCAAAAGCCCAACTACAAGCCAACCTAAAAAACTAAATGGTCGTGTCAAATATCGCTCCACCAAAACCAAAGATGCCGAGGATCATTTCCAGAAAATTAGACTAAATTTCTCCAATTAGGGTACCCTGCCAAATTAATCAATCATGCGATCTCAAAAGCCAGGAAACTGGACAGAAGGAATCTCAATACAACCAAAACCAGATATCCCCCTAGATATTTTCACATACTCGGCAGGGTGAAGTGAAATAAGCCAAGGAGTGCTCACACGAAATGGAATTAAATGTTTCTAATCCCCCAGGGCCCCCCCCCCTCGGGCCTTCTTAGATGCAAACTTACTGTTCTGACAAGACCGCCAAAATCGGAACCGCTTCGAATTCAACCTCAATTCCGACCACCAGCACGAGTACTGAACTTGACACTACTGCTAACCACCACGCTCTTTCCAAGCCTTCTTTCGAACCTCCTGCCACTCAACACTGACACAACTCCATGTTTCAGGCGAAGTCCAAATACCCTGAACGCTCCACATCAATTTTGATGATCCCCATGTGGAACTCCCACACCAAAGGAGGCAACTGCCACTCCCTCTTCCAAATGCCATGCTGTTTACGTTGGCGAAACCAAAAGACGAATTTGTGTCCTCGTAAAAGAACAGTAGAACAACAAACCATGGTCAGGTGGAGCCGCTTGCCACAATTTAAACACACAACACGAAATCAACTGGGATGCAACAAAAGTTCATCTTAGTCTAATTCCTGCACGTGCCCCATCTTACAGCACTTGAGAGCTTTTCGAAACAGAATTTTCAAAATTCCAATCACCAATACCTAGGAACCATCGCTGGATATTGTAAAGATTGAGACAACAAGACAACCTCTACTTCAAACAGGAAGAGCACAGTGTGGAGGAGCCACCATCAACACGAGGGCCCATTTCAACAAAAAACAACAGCGCGGAATTCAAAAAAGAACAACAAATCATCTTAAGTTCAATGAGTGCTCTTAAACATCCAAGCCTGAACAAAGCAAAAGATTTTTGGAAAAGTGTTTCCAAAATAACATCTGTCGAAAATTCGCCCTTGACAACATTAGTTGGGAGGACTACTTCGGCAAACGTGTATTTATTTTACCGCCAAACCACATTCGTGTCGCAACTGGATCCAGAGCATCATTACACGCCTTAGTTCAAGACTGAATATAGTTCTAATACAAAAACTTAATATAAACTTACATCACTAAGCCAAAGCCATCTTCAGGATGAATTTGCTCATAACTTGCAAACACGGCATGGTGCATTTCTCGAGCAGCCCATGTAAGAAGTTCTGCGCAGCTACAAATAAATATTTTACATTTTAATAATGATTCAGAAAATATGCATAAAACAATTTTCAGTCACTGTCATAACTTTTTCTGCAACTTCAGCATTTTTATTAACAAGCAAAATATTTCTTTGCCTTGGATGGAGCTGCAGCCCTTCGGTTCCTCCCATGGATCCGCCCTTGACGACAGCAGTACAACAAACTGCTCAAGCCCTTAATTTATGTAACCATAATTTGTTTCTGGATATGCTATTTCAAATTTAATATGATGAAAATTTACCTTAGTTAACAATAATAAATAACACTACAGCTACCTGCGTGGGTCCATGTAAACAGTAACACACTCTGACAAAATCAATGTAGGCCTAGTGACGCTAAATCCAAGTAGATGTAGGAGTGTTGTAAGTGCACCAGTGTCCTGCAGGTCTGCACCAATGAGCTTGTAACGGGCATCATTGATTACTGGAAAAAGTTAACCACACAGTTTAAATATGCTATAACTCTTTATCACTGCAAACTGAGTTGGGAACTTTTACAAACGAATTGTCCCATTCCTCTGAAGAATTTCACACGAAGAGGTTTACTTACCACATCCTGGAATGGAAATTGCATTCGTCTGGTCAAGACAATTCAGCAATTTTTCAGTCTTTAAAATTACTAGTTTTTTCCTTTCTACCACTTCAGGAAAATCTACCTGAATATAGGAATCGTGCAAAAATTAATGAACTGAAACCATCAGGAAATAGTGAAGTCGCATTACCAATAATGGTAAAAACAAGTTTGAAATGTTATCACATACTCGTATTTTATTATACCACTGTTACCACAGCATCAGGGAGAATATGCGCTAAGGTTAACAGACACAAGACTAAGAAAGTTAAACCAGCTCGAACTGTGAATGGCCTTGAAAGACCCTTTCTCTTGATTTTGACAAAGCCTTATCGTATGGTCTCCACCGAGAGACTACGTCCTGGCTGGCATCACACCATGTTCCAACCTTGAGAGGTTTGTTCGTGCTTGCTGTGTTACTTCCACAAAGTTTGAACATAAGATAAATCCTCGCGACTTAGAACACTTTTCTTTCCAGACTTCCCCCGTTTTTAGGCGTCTTCTATGTTGAAGACAGGAGCTCTGGTTGTATATTTACCGATGGCTCCAGACTCAGTGGTTCACCTGGCAGTGCCTTTGTTGTCTTGAGACACATCAGCATATTCGATCTTGGAAATTACTCATAACGCTCACTTTCAAAAACAGGATACTGTCACTATCTTGTAAATTTTCGATTGTATTTCAACAATCTTCATCAGGCAGAGACAAGAAAATTGAGTGTAACCAGAAGACTCAATTTTCTTGACCCTGCCTGATGAAGATTGTCGAAATACAATCGAAAATTTGCAAGATACTGACAGTATTCGTTTTTTAAAGGGAGCGTTATGAGTAATTTCCACGATCGAAGTGAATCAACAGCGTTTCAAAGTAATACATGTAAGCCTAACGGTTTATTTTGTGACATCAGCATATGTTTACTGACTAACGCAAACTGTGTGATACTTGATCGATTTTTCAGACAGAGGTCTATGCATTCATCGTGGCCTTCAGGCATTGCTTACCTGGCTGAGGAGACTAACATCGACTTCTACAATGATTTCAACTGCTGTGATCCAGGCTATTTTGGGTTCCTCCATCGATACCACTCTGGTTTGCAAGTCCCAGACCCTTTTCAGTGATTTAAACCGTCGGAGTAAAAGCAGATTAAGATGGATCAATCAGGGCTCACGTGGGCCACAGAGGGAACAAGCTCGCTGATAAGGCTGCCAAGGCGGCAACCTCTCACCCATCTGAAACTTTTAACGGCCTACCTATTCCTTTTCTTTTTCCCGCAAGTTGATGTCTCTCCTCCTGGCTAAATCACTGGTTTCCCTCCACGAAGGGCAGAATAACCTTCAATTGTATTCCAAAGTTAGCTGTGCTCCTCATCTCTTCCCTTTTAAGTCTTTGCAAATTGTGAGTAATGCAACGACGGTTTCCACAGCTTCCTCCTATTCCTTATGTTACGGCCTTAGTGGGCCTCTTTACCTTGATGCTACGGCTCCATGCTATGTATTCTGTATACTCTGTATCTTTATTAATGCAATGTACTCTGATGTATGGTCCAGTCCCTGGAGATCAGTGGTAAGGAAGACTGGCCTTGCCTGTCCCTAGGGGTAGCTGCTAGCAGAGATGGCTCATGGGATACCGGGATATAGTACAGGAAGTACCTTGCACCACCTGTGGCGGATACAGGCTGCAGCTCTAGGTACTTACAGCCTTGCAGCCACCTTCAGCCTCACTCTGGGAGCTCGTGAAAAAGAGGACTAACGCTATGCCAGAAAAGAAACAACCAAAAACAATTGGTCAAACGAATTTTCAGTAGTTTTATATGCTTACATAAACATCCCACTACCTTCATCAGGCAAAAAGTGTACGAGCACGTAAAAAAATAACTAACTTTAATTGATCAACATTAAATCGCCCCTTCCGGCCATTACAAAATGCGAAATAAATAATGATAAATAAGTCAATAATAACGACTACATGCTAGAATTTATGTTTGAATTTCGGCGCTATTGGCCGTTTGGATGGAGCTGCCATATCGTGCTGCTCTTTGTTGTTGAAGTAGGAGTCAGCAGTTTGCGCCATTTTTTGGGGAGGCTTGCTGACAGTTCAGGGGTAGTAATTTTCATATTTTTATGTGCTGGTTTCTGCAAATTCATGAGGGGTCTTTTTTAAACTGAAATAGTTGAATGAACATGCATTCTAGTGCTTGCAGGTGTTAGATGTGAGGAGTACGTGTGTATTGTTCCAGGCGATGTCATGTTGGAAATTGACGTGATGCATGGCTACCCCATTTTGTGTGTCCCTTTGATCGAGTGCTAGCATGTGCTCATGGACTCTTTTGCAAATTCGCCTTCGGGTTTCACCAAAGTAAATTACATCCCATTCGGCACATGGAACAGCATAGACTGCGTTTCGTATCGTTGGGATGCCTTCTATCGAGTGGGTGGCTGGGATCACTTAGGGTGCTTGCGGAATATGGGGTGCTTCGGAGAAACTGGGGTAGGTGGTAGGTCGCCAGATGCTTGTCTAAACGTGAGTCTGGTAGGGTACCGAGATGGCAGCACCATCCAAACGGCCAACAGTGCCCAAATTCAAACATAAACTCTAGCATGTAGTCGTTATTTTTGTACGTGCTCGTATACTTTTTGCCTGACGAAGGTAGTGGGATGTCAATGTAAGCATATGATACTACTGAAAATTCGCTCGACCAATTGTGTTTGGTTGTTTCTTTTCTGGCATAGCGTTAGTCCTCTTTTTCACGATTTCTTTAGCCAGAGTAAAATAAGCCTGTCGGCTTTCAAAATAAGACGCTGACCAACTAGACTCTTCCTGAAGTGTGCTACTCTGCTAGAAGCCCTAACTAGAGCATCCTTGAACCACTGGACAACATCTCCTAAGGACAGACCGCGTGGCCCTGAAATAAACCCTGAAATCACCATCCTTTCTGGCGTTCTTCCTTGTACCGGGCATAGTGGGGTTGCAGTAATCATGGGAACTTTAATGGATACCTTTGCAGGATTGGTAAAAGACCGAGTGCTACCCGTGCCTGTACGAGAGAGAATGAGGACAACCTCCATTTTGAAAAACTGTGCACTACCTTATCGTGCTGCTGCTAGGGCAACCTTTTTCGGAAATGCCATTTCCTGGTTGGTTCTTCTAGGATATACTTGGACTTTGCTCTGCTGACTTTCGGTGGCAATTTAGTATTGTGTGTGTTGTAATTGTTGAAGATCACTTTGTACACAATGCAAAACAACTACTCGTGGTTTTGCTGGGTTTGGGGGTCCCAGCTGGTATTAACTGGTTCTGCCGTGCCTTCTTCTTTTACTCTATACGGTCTGTTGGCTTTTGGTTTTTGTTTTCTTTGATCTCCTTCCGTGCTTGGGTTTCCCACAAGGCACCTGGTGCAATGCCCTAGGGCGGGAGCACGTCAAAGCAATTCTAGTTTCAGGGAAATATTTAGACAGGTAACCCTCCTCCTACCGCCACCAAACACAAACTAAAAAAAAAAAAATCCCTACACAGAAAAGAATTGGCCTTTTTCTTTGTTGATCTTGA
>JAHWFP010266698.1:63006-82516 GCA_023313725.1 Lithobius niger | reverse complement strand
ACTTGAACATAATTGCTGCCGAAAGTAGCAATGTTCTAGTTTTCATTGAACCTTCGAACTATTAGTCTGTGCGATTAACTTGGCGAATGTTTGGTGTGTTGATATCACTCCTTTGAAGAGCCGAACCATTCGAAGCTTTGCAGTCCCTTTTACCAGTTTTGGTTTTTGATATGTTTAATCTACAGCAGCAATCGAGCTTAAATTACTCATCCATCTTCAAGAGATTCGATACCAAATTTTATTTCCAGAGCAGATAAGCTGACCCCATTACAACGCTGCGAAAGTAGGCAGCCTGGGTTAAACAATAACCGAGGGTACATGGAGGTAGCGTGACCGGAAAAAAAAGCCTGGGAAAAAAAAAGCCGCGGAAAAAAAAGACTGGAAAAAAAAGCTGATGGAAAAAAAAGCCTTGGAAAAAAAAGCTGATGGAAAAAAAGGCCGATGGAAAAAAAAGCCGTGGAAAAAAAAGCCGCGGAAAAAAAAGCTGATGGAAAAAAAGGCCGATGGAAAAAAAGCCGCGGAAAAAAAGGCCGATAGTCAAAAAAAAAACGCGAAAAAAAGTAGTTGAAAATTTACAACAAAACTACCTAAATGCACTTAATCATTCATTAGCTGCATGTTGCTCGATCAAGGTCACCTTTGGAAACCCGAAAGGAAAAGAAATCACAAGTTTCCTGCCAAATTCCTTAACTGGGGAGGTTGTGGGGGAAAGGGTCGTCCTCACTTTGGTCGGGTGACCTTCAATCGTTAAAGGATAAATCATGAAATGACGAGTTTCCGCCATAAGTTGGATAGGAGGCCCGCCCCCCCCCATAATCAGGAAATCATAAATTTGCCTTAAATCCGAAACTTGGACAACTAAAAGAAAATTCCGGAAAGCATACTTTTATTCCCGAACTCCTTTACCTTTTTTTTTTGTTTTTAGAGTTATTTTGATATTTCTCTGCAAACATTTTAATATTTTTCTCTGGATCGTATCCCTTTCCCGCCACCCTCTCCTCCCCGTCCCCCCTCACTGCAAAAAAAAAGTGAATAATTTAGACACACGACCAAACTGAGGACGACCCTTTCCCCCACAACCTTCCCTGTTAAGGAAGTTGGGAGAAAACTTGTGACTTCTTTTCCTTTTTAGGATTCCAAAGGTGACCTTGATCGAGCAACATGCAGCTAATGAATGATTAATACACACGTAACTACATTTAGGTAGTATTTTTGTAAATTTTGAACCAGGATTTTATCGCGTTCTTTCTTCCATCGGCTTTTTTTTCCACGGCTTTTTTTTCCACGGCTTTTTTTTCCATCGGCCTTTTTTTCCATCAGCGTTTTTTTCCACGGCCTTTTTTTCCGCGGCTTTTTTTTCCATCGGCTTTTTTTTCCATCAGCTTTTTTTTCCGGGGCTTTTTTTCCGAGGCTTTTTTTTCCATCAGCTTTTTTTTCCAGGCTTTTTTTTCCGCGGCTTTTTTTTCCTCGGCTTTTTTTTCCTAGATTCGGAGGTAGGAGCATTTCACTATATCGACGTAGTGTTAAGTCGATGTAAGATAAAAGCGCTCTAAAGTTAATGCGACGTGGGTACATGGACCTTGCGTTTAGGCTCAGCGTGGTTACATGGTCGTTGTGGAAGAGCTGCTAACGCGATCGCGATCGCGAATCGGCGTAGCTATAGTCTGTTCCACAATATGCTTGCAGAAAACTAACAGTATGATGCCACGTTTCCTTGCTCTACGAGTGCAAAAACATGTCGATATCACAATTGCAGACTCTACAGAGTTACTGTTAGAGTTTACGAGTGGGATATTTACATGATTTGCACTCGTAGTGGAAGAAAACGTGGCGTCATACTGTTAGTTTTCTGAAAACATAATGTGAAACAGACTATAGACGTGGCACATGCGCACATTGCTTGGAACTTAGGAGTTGAGTTGTTCAAACCAACTCAACTCCTATGCTTGGAATGCGTCACAGCCTGTAAATTTTAATGTTTGCTTATAACAAAAAAATGAAGGTTTGAATTCGACTGCTCTGATTGGCTATTGCGGGGCGGGGAAGGGGATGGCAGCAAACAATAATTTAATGGCTGTTCTATATATCATGTTACATCAATATGACTATCACGTGCCATCAATAAATAAAAGCATAAGAATACGTTTTTTTCGGGAATAAATTGCTAACTAGTAATCGACTTTTGTTTACTGCAGCCTCTTTCCCCCTCCCCCTCCCCTTTCAATTTTTAATAATTTAATTTCCAGTAATTTAATCGATGCTCTATCATGTTACATGGCCTTCACTAAATTGAAACATAAAAACACGTTTTTCGGACAGTAAAAAACAAATAACCAGTAATCAACTTTTGTTTACTGGCGCCAACACATTTTTGATAAAGTAATTTTCAGTAATTTAATCAGTACTATATCATGTTTACGTGGCAATCACTAAACTGAAACAAAACAATAATTTTTTTCTGGACCTAAAAAAAAAAAGAGCTTAACGAGTAGTGGACTTTTGTTTACTTGTCCCCAGACCGGCGGGGCCCCCCCCGCAGCAGTATACTGACGCTGTGCATGCCGTAAATAAAAGCATGAAAACATACCAAACTAGTTAAACTTAAAAGTACGGCCCACAGCACTGGAATTTGTTGCCGGAGACCCAAGGCCCAAAATAAATGAATGAGCGGTCCAGAAACACATAAATAAATACGTGGTATCAAAAAATATTTAATTATCATTATTTTTTAATTAATCGATACTACTTACACGTGAATTAGCTACTGCCGCTATGGCTAGTGTTTTTTTTTTTTATTTAAATAAGCTCCCCGTCAATAATTTCCACCGTGTGCGTCCCTGTTCCAGATTTGCCTCGTATTAGTTTTTTAATATCTCAAAATTTCGTTGCCTTTTGCCATCTACTGTCAAAAGCTTATTTATGTACGAATTACCTGAAAGGGTGTTGAATTGGCGCCCCAAAATGACGTTTTAGCGCCAGCTGTTTCGTCCAATCACAGCGTACTACTAGATCTAGGTCAAGCCATGGAGGTCCAGTGTCGCACTAACTTTCCTTATATCGACGTAAAGAGGAGGTTTAATTAATTCGCTACAAGCTCGCCACTAACGCGACGCTCCCCTCTCCAACTCCCCTTTCCCTCACCCTTCCTCCTTTCTTAATCCCTTGGAAGGAAATACATTACGGAAGTCAACGTGCGACTAAATAAGGAAGGAAAGGGGAAATGTTATGGGGTGTAAAGAAGCATATCACTTTTAAGGAAAATAGCGAAGTGATGTTAAATAAAATCTTGATTTTTACGTCATAGTTACCTTAAACGAATCTAGGTAAAAATACCCCGGAAAAAGTAGCCCGGAAAAGTACCCCCAGAAAAAATACCCCTGGAAAAAATATCCCCGGGAAAAATACCACCGGAAAAAATACCCCCTGGAAAAAATACCCCCGGAAAAAATACCCCTGGAAAAAAAACCTCCAGGTTATATACGGTCAAAAATTTTTTTTTGATGTGAATTAAAGTAGACTGAAATCAGTGGCGGATTCAAGGCAAAAGGCCTCAATAGAGGGGGGAGGCTTTTCTTCCATAAAATTCTGAGAACCTTTTTATTTTGCTTTTCTTTGTTGTGTTTTATGGGTGCACGGAAAAAAAAAAGCCTCGAAAAAAAATCTGGGATAAAAGTTAATGAAAAAAAAATCGGGGAAGTGGTGAGGAGAAAAAGTTGTCCTCGATAAGTGAAAATTCGTGAAATCACGAAGTTTCCAACAGAACTGAAATAGAAGGGGGAGGGAATCTAGGAAAAAAAAGCCGCGGAAAAAAAGGCCTGGAAAAAAAGGCTGATGGAAGAAAAAGCCGCGAAAAAAAAGGCCCGGAGAAAAAAGCTGATGGAAAAAAAAGCCGATGGAAATAAAAGCCGCGGAAAAAAAGCTGATAGAAAAAAAGGCAGATGGAAAAAAAAGCTGTGGAAAAAAAAAGCAGTGGATAAAAAGCCGATGGAAAAAAGAGCGCGATAAAATCCTGGTTCAAAATTTATAAAAATAAAACCTAAATGTAGTTACGTGTGTATTAGTCATTCATTAGCTGCATGTTGCTCGATAAAGGTCACCTTTGAATTTCCGAAAGGAAACGATTAAGTTACAAGTTTTCGCCCAAATTCCTTAACTGGGGAGGTGGTGTGGTGTGGGAAAGGGTCGTCCTCAGTTTGGGCGTGTGTCTAAATTATTCATTTTTTTTTTCGGTGCAGGGAGTGTGGCGGGAAAGGGATACGATCCAGAAAAAATATTAAAATGTTTGCAGAGAAATATCAAACTAACTCTAAAAACAAAAAAAAAGGTAAAGGAGTTCGGGAATAAAAGTGTGCTTTCCGGAATTTTCTTTTAGTTGGCCAAGTTACGGATTTAAGGCAAATTTATGATTTCCTGATCCCCCCCCCCCTCCCCTCTTATCTAAATTATGGCGGAAACTCGTCATTTCATGATTGATCCTTTAACGATCGAAGGTCACCCGACCAAAGTGAGGACCACTCTTTCCCCCACAACCTCCCCAGTAAAGGAATTTGGCAGGAAACTTGTGATTTCTTTTCCTTTCGGGATTCCAAAGGTGACCTTGATCGAGCAACATGCAGCTAATGAATGATTATTACACACGTTAACTGCATTTAGGTCGTATTTTCAACCAGATTTTTTGCGTTTTTTTTTCCATCGGCTTTTTTTTCATCGGCCTTTTTTTCCATCAGCTTTATTTTCCGCGGCTTTTTTCCATCGGCTTTTTTTTCCATCAGCTTTTTTTTCCGCGGCTTGTTTTTCCAAGGTTTTTTTTCCATCAGCTTTTTTTTCCAGGCTTTTTTTCCCGCGGCTTTTTTTTCCGGTCACCGGGGGGAGGGGGGTACTTCGAGAATCATAAATTATCTACAAATTCCGTAACTGGGGAAGGAGGGGGTGAAATATTGAATTAATCGACTATAGACATTAAAAAAAAGATTCGGGAAAACATAATATTCCACCACCACCTTCTATTTCAGTTTTGGTAGAAATATCGTGTATTCTAGGAAAAAAAAGTCTTGGAAAAAAAAGCCCCTGAAAAAAAAGCTCCGGAAAAAAAGCCTGGAAAAAAAGCTAATGGAAATAAAAACCCCGGAAAAAAGCCGATGGAAAAAAAAGCCCCTGAAAAAAGGCCTCGAAAAAAAAAAGCTGATAGAAAAAAAAGCTCCGGAAAAAAGCGTGGGAAAATAAGTCGCGGAAAAAAAGCCAATAGGGAAAAAACGCGACAAAAATCTGGTGAAAATTTTACAAAAATACTACCTTTAAATATGTGTGTGCGTAACAATGGACAATGACCTTAGCTGGAAATACTATCAGCGCCTCTGGCATGCTATTAAGCAAGGTTAATCGCAATTGTTCTGACCAAGACCATAACGGCAAGGTTCACTTATTGCGTATTACGAATTTATTTCGTCGTGTTTTATACACCTTATGTGTTTTTTTTTTTTGGTATGGGAGGGGTGCGTGGGGGGGGAGGGGGGAAGGAAGTGGGGAGAACAACACACTCCAGAAAAAAGTACCAAAGTTTATGCCGGAAATATCGAATAACTCTCAAAAAAAGTAAAAATCATTTTGAGTAAACTTAATATTTTCCCGAATTTTTTTTTAATTATCCATAGTCGATCAAATTCAGTACTCCACCTCCTCCTTCCCCAGTTACGAAACTTTTAGAAAATGTATGATCTCCCCACCTTCCCCCCACCCTTCTATTTCAATTTTGGTGTAAACTTCGTGATTTTACGAATTTTCTCTTACAGAAGACGATTTTTTTTTCTCCCACCACTTCCCCAGTAAAATAATTTTGGAGGAAACTTGTGACTTCCGAGTTTTCCTGTAAATGATTCCGAAGGTAATTATTATAAGGCAACTCTGATCGAGCTGCAATCAGCTAATGAATAATGAATGCATACGCAACTAAGTTTAGGCAGTGTTTGTTGATGATTTTACACCATATTTGTCTTTCAATTTATTGCCCTATCGGCTTTTTTTTCTGCAGCTTTTTTCCATCGGCTTTTTTTCCCTTAAGTTTTTTCCCGCGGCTTTTTTTTCCATCAGTTTTTTTTCCTAGGCTTTTTTCAGCAGCTTTTTTTTCACCAGCTTTTTTTCCCAGGTTTTTATTCCGGGGCTTTTTTTCCGAGGCTTTTTTTTCCGTGCACCTGCCCGGCCCTGGGTAAACCTCGTCTGGACGTGGTACGCGGATACATAGACACCGGGCAATAACGCTCTGGACACAAAGGCACCCCAATTTAGGCACTGGACAAATAGGCACCCGGTCACATACACCCCGGACAAATAAGCACCAAGTTAAAATTTTTTTTTGAAAATTGGGATGGATTGCCTCCAGAAAAAAGGTCCGGGGAAAAAAGGTCCGAGGAACAAAGGTCCGCACAAAAAGGTACACGGTAAAAAAGGTCCGCGGAAAAAAGGTCCGTGGAAAAAGTCCGGGGAAAAAAGTCCGAGGAAAAAAGGTCCGTGGAAAAAAGGTCCGGAAAAAGATCCGAGGGGAAAAGGTTCGTGCAAAGTTAAATAGAACGATTTAAGCACTGATGAATTTTGGCTTATAACTTCTAAATTGTTTATCAGATTCAAGGTTAATTAAAGTCGTAAAAAGGTTAAAAAAAAAAAGTGAGATATCGTTGGCCATTACGTCTCAATGGCCTACCGAGTTACCTAGTACGTGGGTTGCTCTTATATGAAGAAAAGTCTAGTCAGGGGGTATTATAACTTCAACCTGGAAACAAAATCTTTGGCGAAACCCGGCCTCTCAAAGGAGTGATATGAAACCAGAGCTGAGCGTAGGGTAAATATATATGCGGCAAATAATAGGCAATACTAATATTGTCGAACATTTGCATACCAAATTAGGCTACGTGTTCCATCCTCCCGGCCCCCCCCCCCACGAGAAAAGACAGTTCAAACAGCATTGGTCTACTTTAATTGATATGGGCATTAATTTTTTTTAATTGATTTCTTTTGAGCCTAAAGTCTGCCGAAGCAATTTAATGCTTGTGTGACTGAACCGGCTCAATTTTGAACATTACCAGACTTTTTTAGAGAAAAAAGAAATATCTGGTAATGGGAAGTGCCAACCCGGGGATTCGATCCGGGAAACCTCCGATCATCGTTAGAGGCCGAAAAGATTTCCAGAATTGGCAAGAATGGTTCCCAGCCGCTGAAGGATCGAGCATGGTAGCCTCTCAAGCTACCTTGGCCGGCAGTTCTGGTGGGGACTTTGCCAAGATCCCCTTTCTAGGGGTACCCTTGCCTAAGTCCCTTGTTTGTCAGAGTAATCTTTTGTGTTCACTATATATTTATAGGCCTATACATTTACTTAACTTTTAATCTGATGAACAATTTAGAAGCTATAAGCCAACATATTTTGTCAGTGCCTACTCGTCCTATTTTTTTTTCCACGGACCATTTTTCCTCGGATCTTTTTTCCACGGACCTTTTTTCCCCCCGGACCTTTTTTCCTGGATTCCTTCAAATTGAGGAGGGGGGGGGAGGCTGGAGAAAAAGTTTGCTATGGAACGTGCGTAGGTCGTAGCGTTCAAAACTGCTAAAGATATGTTGATATCTTCATTACATTAGCATCTCTAATGTTATGTGTTAGCCGCAGCAAGCGCGGCAGCGTAATTTGGAACATTAATTCACCACAACAAATTTCGAAAGAAATTGCAAAACTTTCCCCCCTCCTCAACGGTGCGACACGAATTAGTGCCCCAGAATTAAAACACACACTCAATACAGAATTGATGGCAATTCATCCCAATGAAAAAAAGATAAGAAAAAAAACTCGGTGCCGTATTTGTCCGGTGTCTGTATATGTCCGACTGCCTATTTGTCCAGTGTCTAAATTAGGATGCCGCCTAATTGTACGGTGCTTATATGTCCTACATCCTCTGCATGTAGCCACGTACAAAATTTGAAAGCAATCTGCCCAACAGTTTTGGCGTGATGCTGCCACAAATAAGTTTGCATTGAACCCCTGTCATATAGAGGAGCTTCGCTCGCTTCGTTCCATTAAATATACTATAACAAAGCAACATTTCGATACAAAATCGATTATTGTTAATAGCGCAATAAATCAGTCCCTTTTTTTTTTTAATGGCAACACGCTTTCCCATAATAATACATTTCCTCAATATAAAAAAAAAACAACTTAAAAACATTATCGTGATATGTGAGGCAGATACTCGGTACGGTACTTATAACAGCATACTACTAAAAAGATTTTTTTTAAATAAATAACCGATAAAATTCAACAAAGCAAGTTAACATGGAACCTGGTGATTGGGGAATGCACTGTACTCATTTGACGTACTATCAGAAGGATCTTTTTTTCCACGCATACAGTACTTTATTTCTATAACGATTTCACTTTTTTTCAATGTTAACAAATTTGTCCACCGTCATGTAAAGAGCCTAAAAATATAGGCTGGGGAGGGGGCATCTAGAAAAATAATTGCGGAAAAAATGCCTGCAAAAGAACAGACAAAAAAAAAACCGGCGGAAAAAAGCCAAAGGAAAGGAAGCAGCAGAAAAAAAATACGTTTCCTTGTGAAACTCCTTTCCCTGCCTGGTGAAATTCGAGCTAAGGCAACTGACCTAACTTTACCTAACTACAAACTAAAACAACAACACAAACTGGACAAAACTGGTTTTTTTCCAGCGGTTTTTTTCTTTTTTTTTTCTTGTACGGGACGAGGGGGGGGGGGGGAAGACTCGGTAAATAAATAATAAATAAATAAATAAATATCGTTGCGAAGTAACGGGCTAGACAAGGATCAGTGATCACTAATAGTCAGCCTAAACAAAAAAGGGAATGATATCGGAGCAGGAGAAAGCATGTTAAGTCTACATTACGAAGAGATCTTCTGAAAAAATTTACATTTTGCAAATTAATTAGGTCATTTGGCCGAGCATTCCTAGCACAAACCACCCTCACTGGGAAGATATTTGATCGACAGGCCAATCTCGATTTGGGCACAAGTTTAAGATGGTGTCCTCTAGTCCAAGTTATCCTACTCAGTTCAAACAACGGGAGATCGAGAGACAAAAGTCATCTTAAGATTTTAAAAGTTAGAATCAGTTCGATCTTCAATCTGCGTAGCTCAAGGGAGTCTAAATTAAGTTTCTTCAGTCGTAAACTGTAAGGCTCAATTCTGGGATAGATTTAGTGAAACGCCTTTGGACTGACTCCAATTTGTCAATATCCTTGAGCAAGTTAGGGGACCAGACAGGGCTTGCTTACTCCAAAATTGGTCTTACATAGACCTTAAATGCCCATAGTTTGGTGTTAGCACAACCTGAGTTAAAAACCCGCCTTACCAGCCCCAAACGATGATTTGCTTGGGCTGCTAGGTAGTTACAATGCATGGTTGAACCAAATCCCTGTCAAACCAAATACCCAAATATTGTACTGAGTCGACGTGAGGTATAGGCACACCTTGTGAGGTAAATTTAAAGTCGAGTTCTCTTACCAATATGCAAACACTTAGCGATTGATATTGGTAAATGCCATTGATCAGCCCAATTGCCGACCATGTCAATACTTCCCTGTAATGTTTCACGTTGTTGGGAATTTGTGATTTCAGCATGTATTTTTAGATCATTCGCAAATTTTCCTTGTTGAACCTCGAGATTTTCACATTTAAGATCATTTATAAAGAAAAAAAAAAAAAAACGAAGAGAAGCAGGCCCAGTACGGAACCTTGCTAATAATCTCTGTGAGTGGCGACTCAAACTTACCCAAAAGTACATGTTGTTTTCGTTTATTAAGGAAAGCAGTCCAATCCAGGAGCTGGCCATCAAATCCCAGGATTCTAAGTTTTAGTTTTAACTTTTCATGGATCACCGATTCAAATGCTTTTTTGACATCAAAAATAATTTCATCGATATCCTGTACCTGTGGTCAGTGATCTAGTACAGAATATTGATAGTATATCGCCTATCTAAAATAAAACCTTGATTACTGAATATTTGTCGACTGAAACAAAAAATTGCCGGCATTTGTATATATATATAAACAAATCATTGTAAATTAAAGAAGAAAACAAGCTAAACAGCGAAAATCTTACACAAGCAATAACGTCGTGCAGTGGCCGTGGTGATACAGGCGCTACGTCAGTGATCTGGGGGCGAATTGGGTTGCCAGTTGGAATCCGGGTTATGCCACTCCGACGAAACGTAACTGCATAAAGGTGACTTACTACACTACCTTATTTCTAGTGACTGATTTCGCTGTTTGGCTCGTTTTTCTCTTTCCTTTATAAAAGTAAATATATAGTTCGTACAGGGTGTCCGCAAAGTCCGAATACACTTTTGAAAATTTGTTTAAAAAAAAAGCTTCTGTACTTATTCAAGTTTCTTTTTGGTAGTCACCATATTTTAGTTTTTTCTTCTCAAATCGTTCAACCATGTTTTTTTTCCCAGCATGGAAGACCATTTGGTTGCAACTTGCAAGGCTTGCAAGCTTTGGATCGTGTATTCTGACAAATTAACACTTAGCTCCGTATCTGGCTCGACTTAACGATATTCCAGGGCTACGATTAAAAGCTTCATTTAAGCGTTCTGTTTCGTTGGACGTACGCGTTTCAGATCCAACACACACTGCACGTTTCGTTGAATTATTTGACCCACTTGTAAACAGATTTTCGTATAGCGGAGTCAGCAAATCACATAATCAACTTTCTCGTCTATCGGGCTGGCCGCCATTGTTGTGTTGACCAAGGGCGCCCCTAAATTGGGGCTATTGGGGCTATTGAAGGCCCCCCTTCCCCAGAGGCTGGTTGCCTTTTTTACGCAGGAAAAAATGTTGGGGAAAAACACTGCGAGTATAAAATGTTAAAATGTAAGCGTTCCTTTCCAACATTGTAACGGATGGAGTGAAGACTTCTCCCATGTGCACGTGTCACGTGATTTCGTGTCGTTGATTTCGTGTACTTTACCATTTTGCTCCTCAATTTTCGAGTCCACCTCTTTGACCCCTGGGGTTGACGCTGTATGGGCACTTTTATGCAACGACTTGCCTTAGCATTCTTCAGCTGAAATTTAATCGCGTTGGCAAAGGTGTCGTTTCCATGGTAACAACGCTTCTCTGATTTGCTAAATCCGACATCGTTTGAGGAAATGCTTGGAGTCTTATAATTTGTGACAGCAAGATAAAGAATTCCTTCAGACGAACAATTTTCCCAATAGCTTCTAAACTCTATTATCTATCGATATCCACATCTCAGCCCCTTGTAACAGTACAAGGATGCAGGAACACCACAATGAACGGGGGGTTGAGAACTAGTTCTCAGCACCCGGTGCTAAGAACTTAGTTCTCAGCACTCGATTACAACGATGCAGGACACAACAATGAAAAACGAATGAAAAACGATTGTTCTCTGCACCGGTGTTTTTTTTTAATGAAATCCGTGTTAACACGTACCATTGTGTAAATTTAATTTATTTATAAAAGGTAAGTTATTTTTCACCATAATATATACATACTGAAAACGGGCAATATCGGTAACATTTCAAGCATTAAAATTCATTACAATATGACATCCATTGTGAAAATTTAAAGTTACTCCTTTAAAACTTTCTTTAAATTCTGTTGTTTCGCCGGTACATTTTTGTTTACTTGTGGAT
This sequence comes from Lithobius niger, assembly GCA_023313725.1. NCBI lineage: Eukaryota > Metazoa > Arthropoda > Chilopoda > Lithobiomorpha > Lithobiidae > Lithobius > Lithobius niger. Next base: position 70,846 of record JAHWFP010266698.1, on the reverse strand, counting down.
ATGGTTAGTTTCCATATAAAATGTCAGTCGCATCGACAAAGGCGTCCGGAGACAGCAAACCAACAAAAAGGGTGGGGGGGATGTGCCTTATTTTCGCCTAATCATTGTTACGGAACATCGAAAAAGCCTTTGTTTAAACGTTTTTGATTTTTTTTTAAATGGATTTTCTTCATGATTCTGTCTACCAAAAGGGCAAGAAGGCAAAGAAAAGGGGGAGGGGGGGGGAGGTGGATTCAACCCCAACAGCCCCAATGTACAGGCGCCCTTGCGCACCGATTTCCGACACAACCGTCTCCAACCTTATATTACGTGATCTCTTTCGAAATACCTCCATCAATCGACAAATCAAACAAATCCTCGAATACGAAAATCCCACGACATAATAGAACACTATACGCAAAAGTAAACGTTTTTTTTCCCTTTCCGCCTTGTATTGTTGGACTACTCCGTGCACTACATCATTAATGGAGTCGCGTGCTTCTTCATTGTCGGGCAGAGATGCAGACATCGGTAGATAAATAAGTTATCGCCTGCTTCTCTCGTGCACAGAACTAACAATCGCTCGGGCCTGCGGCCCTCGACATTGTTATTTCTCAGCACTCACCAGGAATCAGGCGATAGGCTAACCTATACTTACTGACTCGTTTCGTTACAAGTTGGCAGAGCTAAAACCGCACCCATATTGGAATTTCAGATAATTACTAGCTTCTAGCTGCGAGATTGCAAAGGCGAGTTGTTGCATAAACGCACCCTAAGCGTTCTCTGCTAAGCGCGTACACACGACCGAGCGCTGCGGCGTGATTGCTACAGCGTGCACATTATTATGTAGTGGCTGCTTAATAATATGCTTTTTAACGTGGAAATTTTAAGTGAATCGGTAACTGGTTCAGATGAGTTAGCGTTCGTGAGACACGCCACAGCCGTACAGAAACGATTAATAGTGACTTTGGACGCACCGTGCATCACTAAAAATTATTCAGTGGCGACTACGAACCGCAAAAGCTGCAAAAATTATGTGATATCAACCCAAAACACACTTCTAAGGATTCTCGCCGTAATTTTGTTCGCCGTTTTAAGTCGTTGCATCGGCTATTAAACTGCGACTTTTAAACAATGGAAACGACGAACTTTATTCCTGGATACACAAAAATTGCATTGCAATCAGACGCAGAGAGTTTAAAGGGTGGAGAATTAGCTTCTAAAGGGGCCGACTTTTACTTATGGATTAACGAGGGGGGGGGGGAGGGGGAGGAGGAGGAGTTTAAAGCTTCACGTGGCAGTTGTTGCTGGATGCAGTTCATTTCCTCTTAGAGATTAACGTCGTGAGCTAGAATGTCGTTCAGCTGCTGTGATGCTTTCCCTTTTATAAGTCGTTTAGCTGTAATGTTGCTTGGCTCTTGTGACGCTTACCTTTTTAGCTGTTATGTCGTTAGCGCTAATGTCTTTTGGCTGTTATGTCGTTTGGCTGTTACGTCGTTTGGCTATTAAGTCGTTAGCTCTTACGCCTTTTGGCTGTTATGTCGTTTGGCTGTTATGTCGGTTAGCTGTTATGTCGTTAGCTCTTATGCCTTTTGGCTGTTATGTCGTTTGGCTTTTATGTGTCATGGATTTTATTTGCATATTATGTTAATAATAATAAGATTAATAATGCACTATTAATACATATATGAATATTAATATATTCAGTCTTATATTCACAACTAATCAAAATAGCGCATGTTCAGACACGATATTTCTTTGAAGACAGGTGCTAGCTCAAGAGAGCCGAAATATAATTAAAGCCTAAGCCCAGGTGTTGTCGGTCTTCTTTGTAAGATAACCCAGAAGGATTCCACAAATTGTAAGGGCAAGATGATTGGCATATTTATTGGACAGAACACCGAAAACCAATTAAGAACCCTGTTACTTAAATTAGGGAACAGGTAACCTAAATACCAACGGCTTCATATTCCAAGAAGTCCTAACACCTGTTTATTTGATTGGCAGCAGCCTTACAGAAAGATCGCTCATGCGAGAAGAAACTTCCGGTCGTAGCAGCTGCTGAGTGACGTGAAATTTAGGTGCCCCAAATAGACTTGGCGGCACGCAACAATAAAGGAATTCCTTTGACAAACAATAGGGGCTTGATTGACAAGCTAGATAATTGGATAGATAAGGATTTAGTATATAAGGAATCCCGTTAAGAGAGGCAGGACAGTTACATTCTAACTGCTCCCTTGTGCGCTTCGAAGTTCACGCCAGAACGCCATCCACTAATCCAGGCCGAAGGAGGGACTGAGGTTACGGCAGGAAGCCAGGTTATCGGGGACACTTCCCCTAATCCACAGCTAAGTACTCTGGCCTCAATTTATAGAACAGCTTAACTGTTCCTATGAATATATCACTCCTTTTAGATAATGATCAGAATAATTATTGCTAATCATTGATTTATTATTATTCCACTGGAATGCCAATCACTTGTTTAGTTAATATTGGAATCAATCGGTTGTACAGCATTCTCGTTATTTTGGTCGTAGTAACCTAAATTAATGTTCTGACCAGTTCTGGTGCAGATTGCTGTATAATAGCTTGCGCAGTTATTAAAATACTTGGGATAATCAATTGTTGTTTTATTATTGTGTCTCCATATTGAAGTGTCATTTGAATACATACACCACACATAGCTATCCTGATATCACGATATTTCTTGTTATGAACCCAGGCAAATATCGTGACATATGTCGGTTATCGTTATGTCGTTAGCTCTTATGCCGTTTGGCTGTTATGTCGTTTGGCTGTTATGTCGGTTAGCTGTTATGTCATGGGTTAAATTTTTTTTAGCTCTTAAGACGTTTAGCTGTTATGTCGTTTGCTGAACTGTCGTTTAGCTGTTGTGACGTTTGCTGTTATGACGCCTGAGCATTTGGCTCTTATGTCGTTAGCTCTAGTGTCGTTTAGCTGTTGTGTCTTTAGCTCTAATGTCGTTTGGCTCTTGTGCGATTTAGCTCTTATGTCGTTTTGCTGTTGCGTCATGTTTTTTTGCTGATTTTTCATTTAGCTCTTTTGACGGTTGGCTCTTCTGACATTTGGCCCTTATGACTACACCCCGGTCCTTAAAGGCCTAAACCTTCGTCATATGATCCCCGGACCTGAAGCATCTATTAACCAAAGCACAACGGCAATATGCATATGCACTGACCTTTTAGCAGTGAAGCGTAGATTTCAGATTACTGGAGAAACAAACTCCCAGGTTGCGGACCTCGGTAAAAACCGTTAACTGTGACTGTTCCAAAAAATAATTACGACAAGTTAAATGGTTGCTCACATGAAAGGAGTGGCACTTCTGGATTGAAAGTGGTAGTTGCCACACCTTTGACCATTCGGCCACATTAAGCACTTGAAACTCCAAGTCTGGTGAGTTGTACTCGGTGAAATTTTCTGATCCAAGTTTTAGGTCGTCTGCGAATTTGAAGCCATAGGTATTTTCACATGAAAATGTCAAGTGTTTCTTCAGCTTTAGCAAGTGTTTAGCTATTTTCTTTGAAAGCGCAGATGCGATAAAATAAAATACAATTTCCTAAAGTTACAGTGCATCTAACAAAAAAAAAAATATATATGTCATACAGGTAAAAATTTTTTTTCAGGTAGACAATAGATTTTTTTTTGGGATTCGCCAGATGTATTGTCGTGTCGTTACTTGTGGTAACTATCCCTAGCTGTTAACCCATCCCTGTTGTAGCTATGGATACTAACCTACCTCACTTAGCCTTAGAGTGTATTGCCATACATCTACCATGCTAATGATGTAGGTGACAGCTGTGTAAAGTTAAATGTCCACAATTTGCTAGCCTACAATCGTGTCACTTCTTTGCAATAGTGTAGCCTAGGTAGAACCCACAAGATGTGTTAACCAACTACATTACAGATCTTACGAAAGCATCAACTGAAATAATGTGTATGAAACATTACGTTTCATCCTTTTAAATTGACCGTCATGCGATTTTCCTCCCCCCCCCCCCCGAAAAGAAATACAACCACGACATCTCAACTCCCCACAGTTAGCGAGTGTGTGTTTGCAGTAATTCGTTACCGCTGAATTGTCCGTGTAATATCCGCAGTGACTAAAGTTGTAAAGTGGACCCTTTTCAAGGGAATTTTTAGCTTCAGTTCTTCGCTGTCTTCTAAGTCTACAACAATGTCCATTTTCCATTTTAAATCTATCAAAGACTTACTGCTACAATGCAATGACATCGGAGAATTACACAAACGCGAAGAACCCACTGGTCGTAAAACAAATTATTTCGGCTAATCGTGCACATCGAGCTAAAATTTGGTACACAAGACATTCTTAGCTTACAAATCGAAGTACCTACGGAATCCCTTCGAGATACCCCCAGCAAAAATGAATCATGGTTTAAGCTTGGTAATTTAGGTATTACCATGGTAGCACCTAAGTACCCAAGCTTGGGTCAGTGTTATCATGGTTCAACCTGCATATTTTTTTGTAAACCATGGTAGCCATGGTTTAACTAACCCAAAGTGATTTCAACTATGGTTCATCCTCAGTTCAGCCTTGGATGAAAGCATGGTTACACAAAAGGACGTTAACCAGCATAATATTACTATGGTATTACCAACGTTCAAGAATTTTAAATTCACCACGATCCAAATAGAAAGCATAATCCACCATGGTTTCTGAACCTTGATTAATCCATGGTAAGTAACTATAATTAGATCATGGATACATCTGCGTAAAACCAATATTAATTCATGGTTATTGTCTATACATAAACTGTAGTTTCCCTCTGTTAATACAGTTATTTAATATAAATATAAATAGGGTTTACCTATGGAAGAAAATCACTCCAATCTCAGTATCCATGGTTTCTGCACCATGGTTAAATCATGATTCATTACCATAATTACACGAGAGTTTAACAGTCATAAAACCAAAATTAAATGAGGCAACAAAACATGAAATCACGGTTAATTACCATAATTATGAAAGTGTTTTACCATTGTGAAACCAAGATTAAATGTGGTACCAAAATATGAAACTTATACATCCTGGATTAGTCGATCCTCATAAAACCGCTATTACCCAAAGTTAACAACAAACTTTAACCAAAATAGGAATACAATTAAACCATGGAGCAAAACAACCCAACCCTGGTATCCTTGGTTTCTGCACCTGGATTAAATCATGGTTACTATCTTAATTATATGTGCGTTTCACTGTTTTAAAACCAAAATAAAAACGTGGTGAAAAAGTAAGTATTGTTTTGCTCATCTACCTATGTAAAACTACAGTTATCCCATTAATGATACTGTGGAACACCACGGTATCATTAATGGGATAACTGTAGTTTAATTGTATTTATATCATGGTTTCACCAAAATATGAACACAATTAAACCATGAAGCAAAACAACTCAATCTTAGTATCCTAGGGTTCTGCACCTTCATTAAATCATGGTTAAATACCTTACGATTATGCAAGTGTTTCAATGTTTTATTACCAAGAATAAAATTGAAGTGAAGAAAAATGCGTCCTGGATTGGTCTACCATCATAAAATTGTTATTATCCAACAATTATAACATGCTTAACCAAAATATAAATACCATTAAACCAAGGTGTAAAACAATCCAACCTTGGTATTCTTGGGTTCTGCACCTTGATTAAATCACGGTTAACTACCATAATTATGCAAGCATTTCACTGTTTTAAAACCAAGAAAAAATATAAGGTGAAGAAAACGAATCCTTGGTTGGTCTACCGACATAAAACTTCAGTTTTCCCACTAATGATATCATGGTTTAAAGAAAATATAAATGCAGCTTAACTAAAGTGCAAAACAACCCACTTTCATAGCCATGGTTTCTGTACCTTCACTAAACCATGTTTTTTTCCCATGATGATGCAAGTGTTTTATAATTATAAAACCACATTTGCATGAGGTAAGTAAATATAGAACCATGGAACGTCCTTGGTTGGTATACCTACATAAAATCTCCATTAGTCCACTGTTAATAACATGGTTAAACCAAGATTTAAATAAAATTTTACCATAGAGAAATACACCCCACCTTGATATCCGTGATATCTACACTTTGATTTAATCAGAGGACTAACAAACTCGATGCCTTTACCTTCGATGCTTTGGTAGCTGTACCATGGTTTTGCATAGGTTAAACTAAACATTCCCTTAGAATTACTATGGTTTAACATAGGTCAAACCATTATCTGAAGATGGTCTACTATGCTTAAAAAGAGGTTTCTTCATCATTATACCGTAGTTAAACCTATGTATGTCGGGTCTGCTCATCATGAAAGACATAAAAAATGTGACATTATGACACTTCTTAAATTGTGTACAGAAGTTAGTGCTTCTAAAAAGGCTCTCACTGTTTAAAACAATCAATGCCAATTAATTGTTTAAAGACAAGTCAGAACTGGCTTAACTTTAGGAGAAATACCTAAATATAAATCTTAGGCCCATAACTTTTAACGTGTAATGATTGGGTGTCTATATAAGGCTGATCCCCCACTGCAAAACTTGTCAAGCAACAAGAGTAGGGATCACGGCCAGGATATATTGTAAGGTAAGCTCGTAATAGATTGTATTTGTGTAGTGGTAAGTGCATTGCATTGCATTGCATATAGAATCTGTGTACAGAATAGGTACAGGTAGAACTAATATACCTCTAAGCGACTATAGCAGCAGAATGATAATGACTAGAAAAATTCATTTTTCCCCCACAATTTTGCTCTACCAGGCTTTAACATAGGTTGTATCGTAATTCGTAACACACTAAGCATTAAATGCTAGAAACACTATTCCCTGGTACTGTTGCTTACTGCAGGCTTAGCATATTTCAGTGTAGGTTTAATCTGCGTATACCTTAATTTTACTTAAGGTTCAACTGTGCTTTAACAGAGGTTTGACCTTAGCCACACTACTGTTTTATTGTAATGTTGAGTGCAGTTTTAACTGTATTTTTACGTAGTTTAAATTATGGTTACACCTCAATCTAGCTCATGGTTCCAACATATTATAACATAAGTTAAAACTGTTCATGGTTTACCATATGTTAAATCATGGTTGCACCATGGTTTTTAAACCTTGGTAATCAAGGTTTTGGAACCCTCCCTGCACCCCCACCACACTAACCTCTATGTAATTATTAACCAACTAGCTGAAGCCCGTGCTATGCACGGGTGGTGTTGAATGCACGATTTGCAACACTGGATAGGTTTGGTAGCTCATGTGTGTGTGTCCATATTCGACCGAAATAAATTTCTTCAAATTGTTGCGCATACCGGCTAACAAACACTGATTTTCGTTCGCTTCGTTCACTCACTCAGGCAGCGCATCCTGTGACTCAGATCCCCGTTCCCTACTGCTAAATGATAATCACTTTCTGATGATCACTTCTATCATTCAAAGTTCATGTTGGCGGAAATATCAGCCCTTATTGTGACTCAAATACTAACCCCCCCCCCCCCCCCACCGACGGCTAATGATCCCTCTTTTGTAATGCTCATCTCTTTTTTATTCTACCAGCCATGTTCATGCTGGTGGAAATAAATAAGGCTCAAGACACTCTCGAGAAACATGCTGTCCTGAAAAGCTTCACCCATTGTTTTCCCCCCATCGTCCGTGTCATCGTTCTGCTCGCAACAGCTGATCGAAAATAGGCACCACCGGAGTTTTGTTTACTTTTTTAACGGCATGTTTAGGCACAGATCATAGAAATGATTGTTGAAATGATTGTGCGTGATTGTCGAATATCAACCATATGAAAAGTCTAGGCCAAACTGACGATGTTAAAATGGTTTCAGCAAACATAACACTACAC
>JAHWFP010266698.1:40651-58006 GCA_023313725.1 Lithobius niger | reverse complement strand
AATCGTATGAGCCTGAACGATTTTTTGACTATTAACTACTTTCACGGTAACGTGATTACTTTTATTACTGGTTTTTGGGTTGTATGAGTGAACTGGAAGACGGACCGGAAGTTGCACCAATTCTACGGAAGTTGGTGTCACGTACCTAACTGATTTAACGATCTTACATATACTTTAACTGCTGTTAAAGTGTTAACCGAATAGCTAACTTCAACCAATACACTAACCTTTAACGTAGCATCACTTTCACGGTCTGACTATTTTTATTGTTGCTTTTTCTGGAATTTCTGTCAGTGGACCGGAAGTTGTACCGGAAGCCGATTTAGCGATCTTATATATATGATAAATTCTTGCTGATAGTGCTAAAACATGAATTGGTACACAAGTCGTTCTTAGCAGTACAACTCGAACCAACCATGAAACCCCTATGAAATAACCCCCCCCCCCCACCCTAAGGCGACGACCTGTGCCCCTTTCCACCTTCCCTGAGACTTGACCAAAAAATTCTTGCAGAACGACCTAAAAGCATGAAATTTGGTGCATAATAAATCTTTGCAGAATAAATCCAACTAGGTATGCAACCGACTCGAGAAACCCCCCAAGGTCCTCCCAACCCCCACTCCGAGCACACCCTGTGCCTGTTCCCTAAGGCTTATCCAAGAAATTCTTTCAGAAAGAGCTAAAAGCATTTAATTTGGTACACAAGTCATTCTTAGCAGTACAAATCGAACTAGAATTTGTTAGTGATCAGCCTCATGGAGGGGACACAGGGCAGCATTGGGGGCCTTGGGGGTATCTCATGGGATTCCATAAGTATTTCGATTTCTACTGCTACAATGCATGTTTTTAGTATGTTCAGCAAGAATTTGTTAGTCATCGATGCTTCATGGGGGGCACGAGGGGAAGGGGAAGCTGGTGTTGTAAAGAAGCCCTGCTTCAAATACGATTGGAGAGGCGACCCAACTCTAAAGGTCAACAACCTGGGGACGTTTAACTCGAAACTGCACAATTTGCCGCTTTGAACTTTTTTTTCTTAGTACCACATTAGCCTAACCTGAACTTATAACCTGTTTTCTCCACCAATAATGTACAAAATCCTCTACTTTCTTCAGTAAACTCAACTGTTTACTGAATCGTTGGGCAACGATCTCCTGGAACGGAACTTTAAAATCTGCCTTCAGTTAATTTTAAAAGACAAAAACGTATTACGGGAAAACCGCTATTTGCCATAAAAGCCGTAACAAAGAAGCCATTATTTGTACATTTGTAAACTTTCTTTTATTTGCGTAAAGCACAGAGCTTGGTGTCTATAAATAGGAGAGGGGTGTTTACGTCATGTGAGGGGTCCAATACCCACCCCCTCTCACATGACCATGTTTTATTATCTATTAAGCTGTTTTATTTTAAACTTTGAAGTTTGAATTCCCCTTCACAAAGTTTCATTAGCGCTGATGTTTACCGAGTGCAAAATGCCTATTTTCACTTCAACTTAGAAAATGACTTGCTTCTTTTTTGATATTGAATTTAATGCGTTCTAGCATTCATTTAACTTTCACAAGTGACTTCCGTCGACATGGCTTATCACTTCCATCCTTCAATAACTTTTATATACAACAGAGCTGTCCCTACCACTTCACACAAGTCAAAATTCCTTAGTTTGAAATTCCAAATTTCCCTCCACCAACCAGCTGATTGCATTCACATTGCTCCTGGCTCTAAGCCAATCAGAACAGGCTGGCTCCCTCGCCCGTCCGCGGTTTAGTCCACTGGATCCAACCTTCCCCCATAAAATCCCTGCCAGCAAACAGAAAAACAGCATAGCTCAGACAAAAAGCCACACGTTACTAAACTCTTCAGGAGGTTGAGATATTCTACAGCAACCACTTGCCATGCCGCGGACAGTAAGGTAGTAAGTATTTAACTTGAACTTAAACTTTTGGAATTTGTTCTAAATTTTTATTTTTAAACTTAATTAGGCTTTTTGTAAAATTATGGGGATATAAGTTTCGGCACTTTGGTTTTTAGTCTCCCCATAAGTTTCAGGGTTTATCGGGTTCCTTTCTAAAAACTCTGCTTTTTGTATTACAACTAAAGTGTTATTTTAAAACTTATAGTCACTGAATCTCTCATGTGAAAGTTTTTTGAAGCAATAGTTTTCTTTTAATGGCTAGCCAAGGGTTCAAATCACTTACGGTAATTGTCTTAAAGGTTTGTCAGTGTTCGATAACTATCACTATTACTTAGAAAGGGAAAAGTTCTTACTATGTAACTTATTTGAATATTTTACGGCTGTTATCATTCAGAGTTCTTTGTGAACAAACCAATTTTCATTTTTATTCGAAATTTTATTGATTGATTTCTAAGAGACTAATTTAATGCAAACTCAGAAAGAGTATTCTTATTTGCTGAAACGAAATATATGTGTTAACTTCAATTTTTTTAACTTGTTGATTTAACTACTATTATTAAACAAACCAAGAGTTTAAAAACCCCACTTAGACTCCTCGAAGATTCATTTGATTACTTGCTAGAGTTTATGTAGAGCTTATGTATCTTTAATAATTAAGCTCAGGACTGCTTGTAACTTAAGCCTCACCATGGTGGCAGCATTTATACCAGAATTAACTTACTTAAGCCCAGGCTTGACTCTCGACCTTTTAAATGAGTGGTAGTAATTCTATGCTTGAACTTCAAAGTCAATAAAATAGTGAAAAAAGTAGTTAAGAACACCACAACTGGATCACCAGGAGTACGACACTGCTAAAGCACTGCCAGTCGTAGCAGCCGCCACTACAGGGGAGTCTGTGGTGGTATTTCACGGGGATCTACGGCTGGTTCGATTTCTACTGCTACGAATGACTTGTATACCACAGTGCGTGCATTTAGTACGATCAGCAAGCATTTGTCTAGTATCAGCCTTATGGAGTGGGCATGGGATGAGGGCTGAGGTCGAGTTGTACTGCTAAGGATGACTTGTGCACCAAATTTCATTCTTTTAGCACTAATCGCACGAATTTGTTGGTTAGGCCTTAAGGAGGGGACACCGGGGGGGGGGGGATAAAGTAAGGGTCTTGGAGAATATCTCGAGGTGGTTCCATAGCTAGTTCGATTTGTACTATGAATAACTTGTGTACCAAATTTCATGCTTTTAGTTCAATGTGCAATAATTTGTTGGCTCAGCCCCATGGAAGGGGAAACAGTGGCAATGCTAGGCGGGTGGGGGGGGGGGGAGGTAGGGAAGTCCTGGGGTATATTTCAGGGAGGTTTCATTGCTGGTTTGGAGAGACTGCTAAGAATAACTTGTGTGCGATAATTCAAGCTATTAGGTCGATCACCAAGAATTTGTTGCCCACCCAGCTGACAGAGGCTGGGTGTGTAGTAGGGACACAAGGGGTGTGTGGGTGCCTGGAGGGAGAGGGTGAGTTGGTAGGGCTTCCATAGCTAGTTCAATTGGTACTGCTAAGAATGACTTGTTTACCAAATTCATGCTTTTAGCATGATTTTGTTGCTTAACTGTTCTAGTGAGAACAAAGAGTTCCAAGAACAACAAAAAATGGCCATGCTGTGGAGGCCAAACGGATCGGTTGTTGTCAACAAAATTTTTAATTCATTGAAATAGTTTCATCTAGCAATAATCAATTCTGGGGGAAACTATAGGGTTTCAAAATTTTACATTTCCCCAACAAGAATGACAACAACAACAACAACAACAATATTGTAGTCTCAATTAAATAGCGTGCAAAAGGTCATGGTCCTTGTTAATACCTATATTTTAAGCTATAAAAATTGAAAATCGGTTAATTTGTTCGATCTCTAGGTGAGAGCAAATTTCCCCCAACAACAACAAGAACAACAACAACAAAGACAACAACAACAACATTGTAGTCACATTAAAATAGCTTTCAAAAGGGCCTTGAAAATCGGTTAATTGGTTCGGTCTCCAGGTGAGGATAAAGCATCCCAACAACAACAAATGGTGTACTTTGAACGCCAAACGGTTCGATTGTTGTCATTAAAATTTTTAATGCAGTGAAGTAGATACGACGCGACCCCAAATATCGAATTTCGTTGGTCTGTACCAATTCTGGGCAAAACTATAGAATTTCACAGTTTGACGTTTAACATGTGTCACAAATCTTGTTTACTTGCATGTTTGCTGGGGCCAATAGCCAATCTTAGTCTTGTGTGTCTAATCTACATAGGTGGGCATTAACTATGTATTGTTATTTTATTTCTGGTTACTGCCTCTAGAACCTTCTAGAACTTTCAATTTCCCATAATACCTTTGCTGTTTCGTGGTTGTTAGGGTTACCAAAACGTATTTATGCAAAGGAGCCAGCATGCAAAATCAGTCAGCCTTCGGGCCAGCCAACTGGCTGGTCCCTTCGACCCCTGCTAGGTCTTCTGGTTAAGGGGATTTTTGGCAGTTAGGCCTTTAGTAGGCCCAATTTTTGTTAAGCCACTTCAGCCTAAACGTTCCCCTAACTTGAACAAGCCTCTTTTCCCTAACCCTAACTTAATCCCTAAAGTTCCCAGCTCCCGTGTTTGATTTAGTCTAATTTTTGCATGCTCTCCCACTTTAAAAAAAAAGCCTTTAAATTACTTTACTTTGCAGTATATACAAGGAATTACTGGGCATCTTACAAAATTTAGCTGAAAATCTCATTAGGCTTATCTCGAGCAACTACCCCAGCATTAAGCAGCTGTTCAAGTGACCATCAGTTCCTAGAAATTGACTTCGGACATCCCGGATGTCCTCCATGTCAGGATTAAGTCCCTGGTTTATTAATTCGCCTGGTTGGGCATTCTTGTCTCCGGTGCTAGATAGACGTCCTTTCTTGGGCTGCTCTCTAATACTGATTTCAAACTATTAAATTAGCCTCGTGCCGGGCACGCGCTCACCATTTCACAATACTAAGTTCATTTCGGGTGAGTAGCCAGCGCACACCGGACTCTTGTTTGCAAGCCCACTTGGACGCTACGAAAAAAAAAAAGTATGCTGGCACACGTCAGTAGATAATCTTCTGTATTATCCTCCTGCCATCACAAAAAACCCTTTCTTCTTTGTGCTGTTCCCCTACAGTACAGTAAAAATTGGGTTTGAAAAATGCATTAATTCGGCCAGGGTTGAAACTTGCTGGGTAACTTGCTGGGCAACTTGCTGGGTAACTTGCTTGGTTCATTTTGGCACCAGATTAACGAATCAGAAGAGTCCCTTGTGATTCTAGGGGTGGAACAGTATTTTGCAGAGGATTGCATCGTTTTTGAAATCGAGAAAAACTTTGGTAGAAATCAAACTTGCTCAAAAGAATTGTGTGAAGTATTGTTACATCTCAGTCCTAGGTCTAAGCAAAAAAAACTGCACTTTGTAAGGATAACACCATCTTTGGTGTATGTGTACTTCATGTCCACACCCATGATAAACTTTTAGGAAGGGGTGCCCCCTGAAACCTGTACAAAAACCAACGTGGCGGCCATTTTGTTTTTAAAATGTCCGCTGTACAATACAAAAATTCGAAAAATCTTACTGATGTTTGTAAGTTACGTGCCGACTTCTAGGTTTTAAGGTGTACCGAATTAAAAAAAAATGCTCTAAATAATTGCCAGGACTTTACACAATGAGATATCCAAAATGGTGGCCAGAATGGGGCAAAATTCAAGTGTTTTTCATAATTTTAAATTATACTGATAGAGTAGAGGCAGAATTCGATTATCCCTCAAAAGATGAGTTCATTTGCATTGACTAGTAACTAGCAAACACCAGGTAAAATTCATAGTATAGTGTGTTCGTAATTAGGAACTAAGTTGTGGCTGTATCAATGCTGTAGCACTGCATTTTTCTTCCAGTTCACCATAAGTTACTACTTTAAACTGCTGCAGTAGCCGTTCTAATTACGATAAATAGCTGTAATTTAGCTTAGATGAAAGATGGAGAAGTTATTTTGGAACAAGGACAATTAAAATGTAATTAGGAGCTAAATTATGGCAGTTTATCTCCACTGTAGTGGTGTGCTTTTTGCGTCTATTTACCACAAGTTACATCTTTAAACTGCTGCAGTAGCCGTTCTGATTAAGATAAAGAGATGTGATCAGGCTTAGATGACTGATGGACATGTATCTTTCGAATGAGGGTAGTTAGAACGGATTAACATAATTAAGCTAAAAATGTTTATCTACCATGTAGCCCCATGATTTCTTCTTCAATTCACCGCATATTACATCTTTAAAGTGACGTCGTGGCAGTTCTAATAATTATGATAAATGAATGTAATCCGGATTATATGAAAGGTGGCGAAATGTATATTCCAACATAGGTAATAAAAACTGTTTTCTTGATTAGTAGATAAGCTATAAGCGTTTATCTGTGCTGTAGCTCCATGGTTTCGTCAATCCTCTCTAAATTACATCTTTAACATGATGAGGTGGCAGTACTAATTATGATTAATAGATGTATTTTAATTACCGTTGTTGGAAAAGATACATCTCCATCTTTATATAAGCCTAATTATATCCATTTATCGTACTTAGAACGGCTACTGCAGCAGTTTAAAAATGTAACTTGTGATAAATAGACGCAAAAAGCACATGGCTGCACCGTAGATAAACTGCCGTAGCTCAGCCCCTTATTACAATGAATCTTTTTAATTACCCTTGTTGGAAAACATACATCTCCTCCTTTCATCGAAGCCTAATTATATGCATTTATCTTAATTAGAACGGCTACTGCAACGTTTTAAAAACGTAACTTGTGGTAAATAGACTCAAAATGCACATCACTACAACGGAAACTGCAGTAGCGTAGCTACTAATTACAATAAATCGTTTCAATTATCCATGTTGAAAAATATACATCTCCACCTGATATCTAAGGATAAATACGTCTATTTATTTTAATTAGAACTGGTACCGCATCAATTTAAAGATATAACTTGTGGTGAATTAAAGAAACAATGCAGTGCTACAGCATAGAGAATCAGGCTCAGCTTAACCCTTAATTACAAACACACTACACTGCGAATTTTTGCTGGGGATGATTTTTCTAGTTACTAGGCATTGCGAACGAACTCACTTTTTTGATCACTAATTCAAATCTTCCCTACTCTATACGTATATTTTAAAACTATGAAAAAGACTTGAATTTTGCCACCATTTTGGCCGCCATCTTGGATAGCTTGTTGTGTGGAGTCTGAAACCTTTTTAGAGCATTTTTTTTTTAATTCGGCAGACCTTAAAACCTAACCATTGACACCAAACTTACATACGTTAGCACGATTTTGAATTTTAAAAAATTAAATTTTTTAAAATTAAAAAAAAAATGGCCGCCATGTTGTTTTTTAGACAGATTTCAGGGGGCACCCCTTCCTAAAGGTTTCTCATGGGTGTAGACATGAAGTATACGGGAGATTGTGTTATCCTCACAAAGTAAAGTTTTCTTGAGAAATTTGCTGCTTACACACAGGACTATTCAGTCATATAGACTGAAAGAAAAAACCCACAAAATAACTAAGATGAAAGATGAAGACGTACATTTTCCAACAAGGGTAATATAAAAAAAAATTATTTTAATTAGGAGCTCAACTACGGCAGTTTATCTACATTGTAGCGGTGTGATTTTGAAGGTCCACATGATAGTGAAGGTCCATCTTTAAATTGCTGCAGTGCCCGTTATAATGCTGATAGATCCTATTAGGCTTACATGAATGATTAAGATGTATATTTCTATCGAGGGAATTATAATGATTTATATTAATTTAATTAGGAACTAACCTACGGCTGTTTATATACTCTACATTCAGTGTTGTGATTTTCGTGTCATTTTACCTTTAAGTTCCTTTTACTTTTCAGTTCCAACTTTAAACCACTGCAATTTCCGTTCTAATGCTGATAAATGGGTGTGAATAGACTTAGATGAAAGATGAAGATGTATATTTTCCAACATGGGTAATAAAAACTATTTATTTTAATTAGGGTAGCTACTGCTACTCCTAATCACATCCATTTATCTTAATTAGAACAGTTATTGCAGTAGTTTAAAAATGCACTTGTCGTAAAATAACGCTAAAAGCAAAGCGCTACAAAATAGAAAAACTGCCGCAGCTTAGCTACTAATTAATATAAATCTTTTTAATTACCTTTGTTCGAAAACATACATCTTCACCTTTCATTTAATCCCAATTATGTCAGTGGATCTTAATTAGAACTAACATTGCAGATATTTAAGTTTGAATTACAGTACGCCCTGTTATATTGTATAGCATACATACGGTCTAATAAAAATTAATACACGAATTTGGGTCAAAAGGGTTAATTTTACGAAAAATAAGCATAGAACATTTTTTGAACGAAATTTATTTCTAAACATAGTTGGTAACCAGTTTATTTTTAAACGAATGAACGGTTTAGGACGCTAGAAGAAGAAAACTATTTTCTGGTCACCATATTTGGACGCCATCTTGAATTCCGGAGATTAGGGTAAAACCAATCGGTGCCCAATTTTGTATTTAGTAGGTGAGTTACCACTTTCCCTATTTAAAGTGAAATATTAAAGTTTTAAGGGTAAAAGTAGGTCTTATACCACTTCCACTTCATTTCATTGACTCGGAAGTATAGGGAAAATAATTATTCATCGATACCGAGATAACGGGGAGTCATCCAGCTATGAAATTGCACGAATGGGTGTAGTACAATACGAACTGCATACCTCTTATGGTTTGGAGCCTAGGGGTGTAACGAGGATGGCGTGGGAGGGCGCATAAATACGAAAATATTGTTATAACCATTGTTAGTATTGTCGGCATCGACTCTCATTGGACGGCCAAAGTTCGGACAATAACATACTGTTCGAGTGCTGAGATATAACAATGTCTCACACGAATCTTTTGAGCGATTTTGAATTTTGTAAAAATTTTTCTTGATTTACACCCTCAAAAATGATGCAATCCTCTGAAAAACAATGTTTCACCCCCAGAATCACTAGGGACTCGTTCGATTTTTTTATCTGGTGCCAAAAAGAAGCTATCCTACAAGTTTGAACCCTGGCCGAATGAAGATAAACGATAACATCCAGACAAAAAATATATATGAGCATGCCGACGACTAGACACGTTGTGCCTTTACAGCTAAGGCAGCCTGACTGTTTTCAGGCTATAGAAAAGGCTGAAACTTGTTTGATCAGGAGGCTTTGGTCGCTTGACAACATAAAAGTCACTATTAATGACACAGCTTACCGTTTTCTTGTTGAAAAAACGACGTGAATAACGTTGATATTTGCATAATCAAGACACACGCTAGTGTGTCGCTCGCCAAGATAAAAGATAATATCTAGATAAAATATATTTATGAGCATGGCGACCACTAGACACGTTGTGCCTTTACAGCTATGGTAGTTTGGGTGTTTTCAGGCATGTGAGCGTAAATAACAATGCAGCAGAAATTGAAAAGGCTGAAACTTGTTTAATCGCGAGACTTTGGTCGCCTGACAATATAAAAGTCACTGTTAGTGACTCAGCTTAACGTTTTCTGGTTGAAAAACCGACGTGAATAACGTTGATATTTGCCTAATCAAGACACACGCTAGTGTGTCGCCCGCCAAGATAAAACGATAACATCCAAATAAAATATATATATGAGCATGGCGACCACCAGACACGTTATGTCTTTACAGCAAAGAAAGTTTGGCTGTTTTCAGCCATCTGAGGATAAATAAGAATGCGACAGAAAAGGCCGAAACTTGTTGGATCGGGAGACTTTGGTCGCCTGACAATATAAAAGTCACTGTTAGTGACTCAGCTTAACGTTTTCTGGTTGAAAAAACTTCGTGAATAACGTTGATGTTTGCCTAATCAAGACAAACGCTAGTATATGAGCATGGCGACCACTGGACGCGTTGTGCCTTCGGGTGTTTTCAGGCATGTGAGGATGAATAACAATGCGACAGAAATGGGTGAAACTTGTTTAATCGGGAGTTAATGATAAGCTAATCCCACCGACTAATAATTTAAACGTTAAAAGAAATACTTGAAAATTGCACAGTAAGCAATTTTCATATATTTCATTTAACCTTCGAACTACTACTCGGTAGGATTAGCTTGACGAAAGAGCTTGGCGTTTGACATCACGACTTCACACTGCCGAAAACATAGGCGGGAATCCTTAACAAGTTTTGTTTTGGGGTAGATCTATTTTTACGTGCAATTCTTTTGCTGTGAAATAAACACCACACCAGTCAAACCCGCCCCGCCTTCTTATCCCCTAGATTGAACACACGCAGCCGCTAGGAATTTTTAATTTGAAATCTGAAACGAGCTGTCCAGCGCTGGCACTTGCATCTAGACACACACTAGTGTGTCGCGCCAAGTTACGCAACAATCATCACAACAAACATCACATCAGTTCAACTGTCGAGGTTGTAAACCATTTTAGCGCGGTGCCATAGCGTCAGTGTTTTATATCTTGAAGCATAGTTGGGCACATTTCAGGTACTTGGGGAAAAATAATAATGCGGTACAAAAGCGTAATTGCGTTGAAATTGAGAGCAATGACCACTGAAAAAAATTAACTCGTGTAGGAATGCCAGCTAAGCTGCTTTCAATGCAAAATCTGACTAGCTATAGCTAATTCGCTCATCCCCATGTTAAATCCCATAGGGTGATTATTCATCGATACCAAGATAACGGGGAGGCTTCCAGCTATGAAATTGGACGAATGGGTGCAGTACAATACGAACTGCATACATTTTATGGTTTGGAGCCTGGGGGCGTAACAGGGATGGCGTGGGAGGGCGCGTAAGTACGAAAATATTGTTATAACCATTGTTAGTATTGTCGGCATCGTCTCTCATTGGACGGCCAAAGTTCGGACAATGAGAACGTGCATACTGACGTACGTGCCTAGACACACACTAGTGCATCACGATAAATCTAAACAACGTTGCAAAGAAATTGTATTCACGTCCAATTCACGAAAAATAAACCAACTGTAAAACCAAAGCAAAATAAACAAAGCCAAAAACTGGTAAAGAGGCCACTAAATTGAGAGTGGTTCGGCCCTTCAAAGGAGTGATATCAACACACCAAAACTAACTAAATATTGTAATACAAATTACAACAAAATTAAAACCAAACCAAAAACCCATAAAGAGGCGACGAAGTTGAGAATGGTTCGGCCTATAGGCAAACGGTAGTAGCAAATTGTTGAAAACCAATTTTTTGTTGACGTGGCCCTTTATAGTACAGTAGTGGAGTTGAGCCAAAACACAACTAAAAAAAAAGGAATGATATCATATCAAAAACCAAAACTGGTAAAAGGGGCCGTCAAGGGCCGAACCATTCGGAACTTGGCGGCCCTTTTTACCAGTTTTGGTTTTTGATATGATTACACTTACCCCACTGTTAACTATTAATTAGTTAATTAATCATGTAATTAATAAACAATTATTCACTGAGCAAAAAACGGCTTCGCCATTTAAGAAAAAACATTTGAGCTCGTATCCCCATACTCACAGCCCTGAAGGTACACGAATAAAAACGGATTAGAGTTCACTCGAACGCCACGAACTATAATTTGTGTTCATTTTGCGTATGCATTTTTATCTTTCAATTTTGTTGCGTTTTGCTGTTTATGGCGTCTATTTTGTGTGTGTTTGTGGGTTTAAGTTTTGCGAATTGGAGTTTAAATTATAGTTCGTTGCGTTCGAGTGAACTCTAATCCGTTTTTATTCGTGTACATTCAGGGCTGTGAGTATGGGGATACGAGCTCTAATGTTTTTTTTTCTAAACGGCAAAGCCGTTTTCTGCTCAGTTAATTTGTTGGCTTTTTTCGCTTCCATTTTATATGTGTCCTCTGTCCACTGATTTTTGTTTTCGAAAAAACGGAACATTAGAAATGGATACTTACGTTTAGGTTTCGCAGAAGGTTTGTCCCATGATTATTATTCGATGGCAACACATTAGCGTATTTCTGGATTTAGCATCCGTCATCTCGATGAGTAGTTGATTCTGGATTGTTTCAGTATCGTGGCGACAATCCCCGAAACAATTCAACTGGCTTCCCGAAGCCCGCATTGAAAAAGTAAATAAGTCACTCAGTCATGTCGGCCGCCCAATTTTGAGTAGGCCTCAAAATTTAAGACTTCGCACCCTACGGTTTAAAACTTGAATATTTAAGGAAAAATCAAGACCATTTAATTTTGGTTCTCCACAACGAGCTAGCTAGCTCAAACAACGACAATGTTAGTTTCCCGGCACCCAACCATTGTTGCATCTTGTTCGAGTGAGCTATTATCCAATATTGTGCGCCTCGCCTATTGTTACCCTATTGTTACATGTTGCAGCATTGTAACATTTTGACATTGTTAGCCGCTCCGCCGCCGCCTCCGTCTCCTCCTCCTGTCCAATTTTCTGAAATTCTCGTGCGCAAATGAACTCTAATAAGCACTGCCTGCCGGTAGTGCTAATAAATATTAATATTAACCAAAATCACATTAATATATTACATATAAATCAAACTTCTAGCACACAGAAATCGTTACTTTATTTTTATATTGGCCGAGTCTAAAATGAACCAAGTCAAGTCACTATGGGGAAAGAAATGTTGTGAAACAGGTTTGGATAATATATTCATGATCTGTCCGATGAAATCATGTACATGACCAATATCAAAATTTGTAGAACGATGACGCAAATGAAACCAGTGGCTGATGCAACATATATGAACGAATGATGGAATACAGGATACAAAGAATCTAAAAATAGTAACATGAGGTAGTGGAAAATGACATCATGTCTATTCACCTAAAAAGCCTATAAAAGGAAAAGAGGCAAGCAAATCAGAATCATTCAGACCTCAGCTCCTGATTGAATTGCTGCTTCCTAGACGTGCTCCTTGTGCTCATGCTCAGATCTCAACATCCGAATTTAAGTATCATTCTGACTTATAAGAAATATCATAACGTTAACCGAACATAGAATTTATCTATATCAGCTAATAAATCAGTTATCCAACCTGGCCCAAAATCCCGAATTATAATTGCGAATACGCATATGTCACAATATTGCTGAATTATTGATATTCATTTTTTCCTGGCTAGGATAAATAGTAGGACAATTGTATACCAATCACGAAATTAAATCTGGCCATAAAGAAAACTTACTATCGTCTTTATTGAGTCTATATATTTTAAGATAGAATATTAGTGAATTATTGAATATTGGTCATTCTTGACTTATCGGCTATAGTTGGTAAAATAGGCCAACATAAACCGATCACATTGGTGTTCAGAAGTGTGAATTTTTAAATTCTCGGAGTCAAAATTACTCACGTGTCTTTACTTGGATTGTTTGAAATCAAGGCCGAATATTTTTTATCTTGGTTGGGAACGGGATTCATGGTTATTATTTCTTGAGTTTTGGCAGAGTGCAGCCATTGATTTTTTTTGAGTGTGAAAACAATCGTTGATTGCTCATTGATATAATTGTGATTGATTTTACGAAAATTGAATTTTGGTAAATACGAACAGTAAAGTTTTCAATTTTGATAATGTATTGCTTGTACATCCCCCCCCCACCCTTAAAGGCGAGAAGTAGAGCTCCTGTTGCTCGTGGGACGGTGGGTCACACATCACTCAAAAAACGTAAAAGAATTGGGAATCCAAATATAGCAAATATTTTTTGAGAGGTATACCACTAAAGCGTATGCGGGTAGCACGCCAGTTGAGTTAATCACAGTCAGATCAAACTAATGACATGCAAAATCAAATTGGAGATATACCTCCTCTTTCCCCTATTGGGATATTGCCTTTGCCTGTAACCAGTAGTCGGTTAGGGCCAGATGCGGATGATAACGGGTTGACTTCTGTTCGCAACAATGTTGCCTTAATTCATTCGCGAGGACAGTCTGTGTCCTCAATCGCAAATATACGCCTAACAATTCTGACAGTGGCTATTCAAGCTCAAAATCAGGTAAACAATTCAGTTCTTAACCAAACTTTGGATTCGCATGTGCGCTTATTGCAACAATCAGCCGAAAATCAGTTAGAAATGTTTTGAGAAATTGCTGAGCGTTTTCATTCGCAACAACCAGTTGCAACTCAAAATCGTTCTCGACTTTGGAATGACGTAAGAAGCGCCAAAAAGGCTATCTCGTCATTCGCTGCTGACTAATCTTTGGATATTTTGACATTTTTGTTGATGTGTGATAATTTGATTAAATTAGATCCTTCTCTTTCTGACGGAGAACTCATAGCGGCAGCTAGTAATAAATGTATGGGTAGGGTGGCAAACATTTTTTAGCCATGAACCCTTACGTATCTAGCTTGGGTAGTTAGACTAAGTTTTAAAGAAGCTCTAGTCGAGATTTGGTTGTGGTGCTAAAAGTTTAACAATGGGAAAATTTTTCAAATCTAAACTACAACCAAAAGAATCCTTAGAAAGTTTTTCAGAGCGTCTCGAAGTTATGGCATCCGCTATATGGTAGGTTATGACTGAAGATAGTGAGGAAGATAAATTGCGTAAACTCACAACAAGAGATGAATACTTAAAGGCAGTCCTTATCCAAGCAATGCCACCCGAAATCGAGGCTCATTTATCAGCAGTTAAGCCAGTTAAATATCACGATATGTACAATTAGGCTATAAATAAAAGGGCTATAATCGAAAGTCGAGTTGGGCTCGATGAGGCTAATACCGTTGCCAAGTCAACGAATTCAAAACCTCAGAGTGAAGGTAAAGAAGCAAAATTAGAATTTAACAATTTGGCTCTTGGTTCGGTACTCGAACGATTAGAAAAGGTGGAGAAAACGCATATTAAATTGCAGAAATCTAAAGATTCGCTGGAAGAAGCTAAGATAAGCATAGTTGATTCAGCAACTGCAATTAATAAAAGTTGTTTCCGTTGTTTGGGGAAAAATCATTTTAAACAGGATTGTTTTACATCTCAGCAACGATTGGAGGTTGTTCGTAATCGAAATAGGCAAAGAAACAACGTTGGACAAAATTTTCCCAAACAAAATAATAATTATGGCGGTCACGGCGTTTCTCAAAACAGAGGAAATGGCAGAGGAATACGGGGAAATTATTTTTCCGGATTCGAATATAGGAATTCTGCCCAATTTAATTCCAGAAATAGACAGTTTTCAGACCAGCAAAATAATGGTTCATACCGTAATAGTAATAATAACGGTCAAAACTATAGTAATGGTCAAAACCAGTATCAGCAACAACAACAAAATCAATCAAGGAAGGATTTTAATCAGTCACAAATTCCTCAGCACGCAGCTGAAGTAAGTGTTGAAATTCAAGTAGAAATTATTCAAAAAACGGGATAATAGCCTAGGCCAAAACAGGGACCCTAGGTTTCCACAGGAACAGCAAAACATTTCACAAGTGAGTTCGGTTCATGTTAAAAACCCTGTAGTTTTGGAACTTGAAGTTCATAAACCAAATCCTTTAAAATTAAACAGCATTCAATTATTTTCAGAAGAACAAGCGAACATTTTATTGCTTAACTTGTATGCTGAAGCTGACTGGCAACAACAGAAATTAGCTTTGCCAGATAGGGTTCTTGATTACCAAGATTAGCATCATATTTTGGACAAATTCCGTCAAAATATGTCATGACATCGCTGGGAAATAATTTGGGCTTAGCGGACATTTTTCATGAGTCACTAGATACCGAACAGTAAATATAATTTGAAATGTGATTCTGTGATTATCACACTGTTCGTGGATGGAGTGGGCTCGACAGCTTTTTATTCTGAGTTAGATCTGATTGATACTAATATGCCAATAAGTGTAGCTTTATTGGGTCGAAAAAGAAATGTGCAGTTTAAACACACTGCCGATAATTTTCAGAAAGCCGAACTAGAATTATCATCAGGCTCATCTATCGGGATTTCTAGACATCTTCAGGAAAACTGGAAAGTAAGAATTCCTACTGAACGAGATATGAATGATCCCACAATTTGTCTTACATCTAGGGATAGTGTTTCAGTTTTAACTTTTAAGCACGATCACTCTTCCACCGAGTTCGTTAATAAACACGGCAACACCAATCTGCAGACGAGCGCCGACACAGGCTCTCGCTGGTACATGTAGAGGCATCTAGGGGCGGAAATTCAAACTACAGACAGCCAAGACGGCTTGTCAGGTTACGATTCTATAGATGGAGAAACAGTTGTTGATGAAGCTAGCGCTAATGTTAATTGCGTTAAAAACAAAATAACTTTCAGGTATACTAGACCTCATTTGGTGTTTAATATTGGTATAATGCCGAAAGTTTGTTTATTAGATTTTGGGTCATCACTTTTGCTACTCAATGATTCAGTAGCGCAGGAAATGTTTAAAAATCCTAGTTTACATTGTCGATTGATTAACTTAATAGTTCCCGTAAAAATGGTGGGTGTCAGAAATAAGCAAATATCAACAACTCGTAAATTGTTGGTTTCAGTTTCGAAATGTGGATTTTCAAGAGAACAGGAATTTGTTATATGCCAGATGGAAGTTTTGGGAAAATTTCAGTCTTACTAGGTTACTAGTTACGACTTTTTGTCAACTCAGCCTGATACTGTCAAATTGAATTGTACTGACAATATTTTGGAAATTGGAATTTTAAAATTGCGAATGTCGTCATCTGCTGATGAAACATGGCAAACTTATTGCCAAAACGGCGAAATTGTAAACAGGGATAGTTTAGGCCGAGCAATACACGTATATAGCCACATTAAATGTCGATTCTGACGAAAATACTAGTGGAAATACTGAATCTACTCGAAATAGTACACCTCAACACGAATATGTTGATGTAGATGTTATATTATTAAGGGACGAGTTATTACCCAACAATACCGAGTCAAAGGTAATTGGTTTATTAAAAACTCCTTATCCGGAGATCCAGTCAGGAATTTTCGAACCTGATAATGATAGTCACGATGTACGTTTTGCTCATGGACTAGTCAACAGGGGTCGACCGGAGCCAAAATTTACCGGTGCTTCCGGTGCCGGTCCTTGAAGCTCACAGCACCTGCCGGTACCGGTGCCGGTACCGGTACCAAAGTAACAATTAACAGAACTGAAGGCTATTAAATATTTGCAGGGGGGGGGGGGGAGACTCTTCGTCTGCAGCATTTTGAACTTTAAAGGAAGTGCTTAATGAGCTTCGTATGACCTTTCAAAGTAAAACCCAACACGGATTGTTTAACCAACATTTTAACTCGGCAGAAATGTATTTTTTTTGGGCCTTTGCAAACTTCTGAAGAAGGTGTACAGAAATGAGAAATACTTAACCGAAAATTCAAGTTGATAATAATTGGCGTGTGTTCTTCGCTAGTGGTTTTAATGTATTGTTTTTCTGAAGATGTCAA
>JAHWFP010266698.1:545-35651 GCA_023313725.1 Lithobius niger | reverse complement strand
TGCAAGGTAGGTTTGAAACAGTTACGGGCCAACCGGGACTAGAGGCACTGAGTAAAAAAAAAATAATAATAAAACAAAATTAACGAATAGGCCTACCTTTGTCCGAAGATTGTCGTACAGCTGCGGCAAAGCACTTTCACGGAAGTATTTATCGCTTGGAATCGTATACCTTGGTTCCAGGAGGTTTAAAAGTTTTCTGAAGCCTTTGTCACTAACGATGGAAAACGGTTGCATATCCACAGCTATCATTTCCATTAAGCATTTCGTTATTTCCAATGCTCTTGGGTGGTTGAAATCAAAAGGATTTTTTTTTTGGAAGCACTGTATTATTGTTGGCTGCGATGAACTAGATGCAGATGACGACGTTGAAGGTGTTGGCGAACTCGACCGCATTTCATTTTCACCGTCGCTGTCATCATCGTCCACTTCATCAGGGCCACGTGGTTCAGCATGTGGGTCTATACGGTGCTGGGTTTTCAAGTGTTTCTTAAGGTTCCCAGTTCCGAATTGTTTTGAAGTTTTTCCACCTCGTTTCAAAACACTATCGCATACTGTGCAAACAGCTCTACTTGGGTCACTAACGTCTATTTTGAAGTACTTCCATACTTTACTTTTCGGCCGCGAAGCACTACAACCATTAGCCGCCATCTTGAAATGATTACGCAATACACTAGGAACGCACAAACCAGCGGGATAATTTTGACAGAAGTCCAAATTTTGCATTTATTATTATAAAAATGTAAACTTAAAGTTAAATTTTTTTTTGTGTGTATTCATTCAAGCATTAAAATTTGAACACAATCTATTTTAAATCATGATTTAAAAAATAGCAGTCCGGCACAATCGCTGTGCTGGCTTTCTCGTTGGCTAGATTCATGGAGCTGTTGGCCCGGCTGCGTGGGCTCCAAAACAAAGCCACGAAACGATCACGAAGATGATGGTACGACGGAAGCCTCGTTTAAGAGCAAGTAGTTAGTGGATTTCTTTAATAAAGGTAACTGAGGCAGCATATGAATGTTAGAAATAGGTATTATTAAATATTCATTAATATATTAAAAATTTGGCCGGTACTCAGCTCCGGAACCGGCTCCGGTCGATCCCTACTAGTCAATACTAGTTATACAAGCACGGTACCTGTACTTTGTGTGAATTTGAGCGGATATGACATTAAACTCGAAAAGGGAACATGTTGCAAATCTTGTGGATATATGTTGCTGGGGCCAATGGCCAATCTTAAAGGTCTGGTTTAATCTTCCTTTGAAGGGCGCATGCCTCGGAATTTCCTTTCCGGTTCCTGCATCTAGAACCTTCGAGAAACTTCTTTACCCATAATACCCAGGGTATTTCATGGTTGCCAGGGGTAACCAAATCGCATAAAAGCAGCAGTCCGGCCACGCAAAATCAGTTAGCCTTCGAGCCAGCCTCTTGGCTGATCCTCTCCTCTCCCCTGCTAGGAGGTCCCCGAGTCTAGGGTTTTTTTTTGCTGGTAGGCCTCCTTCCAAACCTAATCCTTACCCTAAACCTAACATAACCCTGAAGTTCTGACCCTAAATTCCCAAACCTAATGTCAGCCTAATTTCGTCTCTCCCCCAGTTTTGTTCGTTATGGTGCCGAAACCCGGGAGAAGCGTTAGGCACCCTTTAGGCTTTTTAACTTTAAGGTAAAACGTGGGTAAGCCAGTTTGACTAAGCCTGGCCCTTAAAGGTTTTCGTTAGGCTTAATCCAATATTTAGGCCTAACATGCTCTGATCGACCTGAAATTTAATAGGGGTGTGTAGAAGGGTTAGGTGAATCCGTTTTTTAGGTTTTCATCGCTAAGCCTAACTTAAGCCTAAAAAATAGGCCTATTTATTTTTTTCAATTTTGGCTTAATGTACCAAATAAAACTCTTGCTAGCTCAAATATTAAATTTCCGAAATGATTTGTAATGTTCTATGCTCTTTAGAAGTATCTTCATAAAACCAAATTTCGCTTCACAAGCTGTTTTCTCCTGCTTCGGATTTTTTCCCCAAATGGTTTCTTTCCCACAATCAACCTAATTTTTCGGCCTTCTTTCAGTAAAATAACTTAATTTACAATGCAGTCGTTTAGCTATGAAGCAGCCAACTCTTATAAAGTAGCCAATTTTAATTCATGTAAACAATATAGGTAAAGATCAAAATTTCAATAATGTTTGATTTTATGGCAGCAATTTCGTTAGGCTATGTCTTATTTTCCCTAAGGAGTAGCAACATTCATTCATTAATTACTTCTAACCCAAAGGCAAGGGTTTCATTAATTCTTCTAACCCATAGGGGTTTCTCAATTTCTTCTCATCCATAGAGGCTTCATTAATTTCAGCTAGGCTCAAAAGACAGATTTCTTGTTTTTTCTTTGCTCGTACGAGCAAATCTACAATTCATTTCCATCGGCTGCAAAATAATGTAGTGTCGTAGTCGCCTCCGTGCAATTTCAAAGTCGCCTCAGGGTGCAATTCAATCTCGTCTTAGGGCGGAGGTTTCAATCATGCCTCTAGAAAATCGAGTTCCAGGGTCGCCAATGATTTCTTTAAACAGTGAAGTTTAAGAATTCAGTCATTTTTTTTCATGTTCATTAATAAAAACAAGTGTTTCTTTCAGAGTGTGCAGCTTTCAGACCTTGTTCAATAAAAATTCAACACGGTTAGTGTCATGAAAATGTATGTGTGGCAATATTTGCAAGAGGGAGTTTGAGCTTCTTGTGGGGTTGTGAGTTTGTTGCAAATCTTGTGGACTTATGTTGCTGGGGCCAATGGCCACTCTTAAAAGTCTGGTTTAATCTTCCTTTGAAGGGCGCATGCCTTGTAATTTCCTTTCCGGTTCCTGCATCTAGAACCTTCGAGAAACTTCTTTACCCATAATACCCAGGCTATAAATAGCATAAATCGCATAAAAGCAGCGGTTCGGCCATGCAAAATCAGTTAGCCTTCGGGCCAGCCTCTTGGCTGGTCCTCTCCTCTTCCCTGCTAGGAGGTCCCCAAGTCTACGGGGTTTTTTTTGCTGGTAGGCCTCTTTCCAAATTTAATCCTTACCCCAAACCTAACTTACCCTGAAGTTCTGATCCTAAATTCCCAAACATAATTCCAGCTTAATTTCGTCTCTCCCTCAGCTTTTTTCGTTAGAACATTAATTAGAGAATATACCAAAGCTTTATTCGATTTTGAGATGGAAATGACTTCCGTAGCCGCGTTAGTTGCCAATGCGGAACTGGCGGATCCAAGGCCCATACAGATTCCCGAGTTGCAAGCTCCACTGGGAGCCGACCTTTCGGATCATCCTTCTGCTGCACCCCCTGCGAGCACCTCTAAGCAGCACTCTGAGGAGGAGCTCGTGGAGGATTGGCAGAAGTTGAAAAAGGAGTTTATTTTCCCTGATTTAGACACAGAGCAGAAAATCCAATTTCTGGAGATGTTAAAGACGCATCAGGAGTTGTTTTCGAGACATGACTTTGACCTTAGCCTGTACAAGGGATACGAAGTTTCAATTGAAACAGAGCAGTCAGAACCTGTACGTTCAAAGCTTTACAGGGTGCCATTTCATCAAGGGGAGCTGCTGGACAGCTATCTAGATGAGCTATTACGTAATGGGATCATAAAAGAAAATAAGAGCGCTTGGATGGTGCCCTGCTTCTCGTGAGGAGAAGGCCCACTGGTTATCGTCTGGTCGTAGATTTGAGAGGCTTGAATTCCACTGTTGAGAGTGTAAGCGTTCCAATCCCCACTATGAGCGAAAGCATGGCTCATTTGAGCGGCACTAAGTATTTTTCAAAATTAGACTTTAAATTTGGGTTTTATCAGTTGAAACTTTCAGATTCTGCAGTACCCAAAGCTTCATTCTGTTCATACAACGGACAATTTTCGTTTTTGAGAGTTCCCATGGGACCTAAAACGAGTCCTGCACATTTTTAATTTTGTGTGCAACAAATTTTGCAGATATTTTAGGCGTCTATTGTGCTATTTATTTGGATGATGTACTTTTGTCTAGTCCAGATTTTTTTGTACATATTAGTCATGTAGATAAGGCTCTAAGTTTAGTAGCAAAATTAGGTATGAAACTTTCAGCTCAAAAATGCACATTTGGGTGCAAATCAGTCACATTTTTTGGTTTTGTGATTGACGAAAATGGTATACAGCCTAATAAAGAGAAAACAAGGGCTATGGCACTGTACCCTGTGCCTAAAACGCCTAAACAAGTGCGTTCTTTCCTCAGGAGTGTAAATTACTATCGTCGTCACGTTTTTGAATTTGCTAAGCACTCTGCTGTTTTATCTAAGTTAACTAGAATGAATGCAAAGTTTGTATGGGGTAAAGCAGAGGACAAGGCCTTTCGGGACTTGAAGACTGCTATGGTGGAGGCTACCACCCTTAAACACCTTGATTTTACACAGCCTTTTTATCTTGAAACAGACGCAAGTCTGGGCGGTTGTTTGTCCCAGCTACATGGTAGAATCAACTATCCTTTGGGCTATACTTCACGAACACTCACTCATGTAGAAAAATCCAAAACAGCTACTGTTCGTGAAATTTTATCAATTGTGCATTCTGTGGATTCGTTTAAGTGTTACCTCCTAGGTAAAAAGTTTTTTTTTTGACGACCGATAATCTCGCAGTGTGCTATTTATACTGTGCCTCTAGCTTACCTCCAAACCTAGAGAGAATTCTGTTACAATTAAGGGAATATGACTTCATTGTTCATCATAAACCCAGAAAATCACTCGCAGTTTCTGATGCACTCTCAAGAGTTGAGGTTCCTGTTTGTGTGCTAGGAGCCAGTATCCAGATTGGACACGAGGGCACATAGCGGCGGAAAAGAAAGTTGACTAATACTTTGGTCCTATTCTAGATCGTCTTAAAGATCAGTGTTCCGAAGATTTCATTGACGCATCTAACAGTAGAAACATCATACACGAAGATAGCCGTGTTTATATATATGATTGAAGTCTTCTCTCCAGCAAAACTAAAACTATTAATTTCTCCGTTTCTATTCAATATTTTTCGACCAAACTTGGCCATATAGTAGATAGCAACTTTTCCAAACTTTACACCAACTTTTATGCAATTCCGTGTAAGAGTAAACGTTGGGAGCCACACGTAAATTTGAAAACTGTCCACTTCTTGTTGTTCTGGTTCTTGTTCTTCTTGGCTAACACGGTTTCAGAAAAAACTACTGCACCTACCTAAAATCTGAAACATGATCTGAGCCAGAAATTTCCCTGGGCTTCAACCCTACAGGGACCACTTTTTCAATTGGTCGATCCATTCCGGAGTTACAGGACCCAAAACGATCATTTTGATTGCTTTACATTGTTTTAACCATTGTTTTTAGGGAACAATGCCACTCAGCAAACTCCAGATCCATTCTTGTTTCTTGTTTCTTTAATTAGCATTTAAAAGGCCTGAAAGCCGTACACTCTTTACTATGTTAAACCTAAACCATTCTTCCAGGTCCATTCT
Source organism: Lithobius niger (assembly GCA_023313725.1). Lineage (NCBI taxonomy): Eukaryota > Metazoa > Arthropoda > Chilopoda > Lithobiomorpha > Lithobiidae > Lithobius > Lithobius niger. The sequence goes on along the minus strand of JAHWFP010266698.1, from coordinate 30,181 downwards.
TCGTGCCTGCAACAATCGACTGCATGCATAAACCTTTATAGCGCGACACCATAGCTGTAAAAAAGGTACACGGATTACTAACACAAACGTCAAGTGTGCCGTAAAAAAAGGGGTTATATGATTGAAGTTTCATTTTACGTGTTAAAATGTAAACGGATAAAAATTGATGATTTTTAATTGAAATAATCAAATGTACAATTCGGAAAATTGCATCTGTTTAAGTGCTGTTGTGCTTTACCAATCATATACGTTACGTAAGGCACAACAGCACTTAAACAGATGCAATTTTCTGAATTGTACATTTGATTATTTCAATTAAAAATCACCAATTTTTATCTGTACATTTTAGCAAGTAAAATGAAACTTCAATCATATAACCCCTTTTTTTACGGCTCACTTGACGTTTTTGTTTGTAATTTATTTTAAGGACTATGATAAGATTCTATATACAATACCGCTAGCTAAGCCAGAACAAGGCCGTATGAAGAACATACCACAAATGTGCGTCCAAGGACCCTGGTAAATTTCTGTGTAAGGGACTACCACTCAACACCTGCGGCCGGGCACCACGGCCGACAAAGAACTTTGAATTTAATACACGATATTGCTTTTGGCCTACCATGGCTAAGGACGTAGAAAATTACGTTAAGACTTTTCCAGTGTGTCAAGAATATAGTAGACCGAATAAACCTTTTAAAGCTCGTCTTAGGGCTTTTAAACCAGTACAAAGGCCTGGAATTTCCTGGAGCCTGGACTTGATAGGTCCCCTCCATACTAGCGATTTTGGAAATTCTTGGATTCTAACTTGTGTGGATAATTTTTCCAGATACATTATTGCTGTAGCCTTACCTAATAAGAAGGCCGAAACTGTTGCTCATAAGCTGTTTACTAGGCTGAACTCGCGCTTTCGGGCACCTTTGGTGGTCTCCTCAGATTTTGGTAGTGAATTCGTTAATACAGTTATAGCAAAATTAGCGAATTTATTCCATATATAACAAATAAATTTCACGCCTAACACTGCGTGGGTTGGTGGGAAAATTGAGGCAGCAAATAAATATGTAGAGAGAGTTTTGTGTAAAATATCATCACAATGCGAAAACGATTGGTGTAGATTTTTACCCATGGTTACGATGTTGCTGAATGCATTGCCGAATTCCTCTACCTTATTAAGCAGTCATTTTCTTCATCATGGTTATGAATTTAGTCTACCCAGTTCATTGGCATTTGAACCCCCTCAAATTTGTTATGATGCAGACAATACCGTCATTCGACTAGAATCTTGACTACGTTTAGCGTTCAAAATCGCACGCGAACACAGTTGGAGATCAGTGTTCATAAAACAGAAATTTAACGATAAAACTACATGTCCCTATAAATTTTTGGTGGATGATTACGTGCTTTGGAGAATTTTATTTTAATTAGACAAATTTCGCCAAAATTGTAGAGGGCCTACACAGGGCCGTACAGAATAATGGAATTTATAAACGATGTGATTGTCCGAGAAGTCTATTTTCTAGATCCAACGAAAATTTTCGATTCCATATAAATGATCTTCGTCCTTGGTTTCTTCGACAAAATAACCTACCTATGCCTTTTGACAGAGTTTCAGATTTGGATGTAGCAGAATATGTTAAAGGAGAATTGTCGGGGATGAATTAAAATTAAAAGAATATATTTCGGAGTTATTATTGGATCCAACTGATCATGCATCTGAAATTTGTGTGCCAAAATTCGCTCCATCCAATGCAGACGATGCAACAAAGCAACAACCAGTTAAAATTAAAACGGGTCCCGAACCTCGTTCGGCTGGATTTTTGCTAGATAAGGCATAAAATAATTAGATTTCGATTTAAATTTACAGTGTCAAAGAGGTTCAATGCATACATACAATACCCGTTAATCAAAATTAACACCAGTAATTAGAATTCAACGTCAATTGGATAGGCGAAGGTTGACGATGAGTAAATAAAATAGTAGCCTATATAGCATTTGCTTCGCCTATGGGCCGTTAACATGGGAGAAAGGCAATACAACTACACGCAATGTGGTTTTGCTTTTTTGAGCCAAAATAATCGATATAAAATTTAAATAAATATGTTAAAATGCTTGGACTAGGTTCCAATTATGAATTATTAACATGTTTTCAGTAAATTCAAGGTAATTAAGCATTAAATGAATCTTTCTAACGAGTAAGTCAATTGGTGGCTCACGTTGGTAATACCTAAGCGAAGCGCCGATGACAGACCGAAGAAATGGAAGTTAACTGTTCAAAACGTGTCGCACATGCGATCGGAAAATCAAAATTTTTCCAAATAAAACAAGTTAAAACTTTAATTAAATATACCACGGGGGTACTTTAGACTCTTACAAAGCATATTCCACAGGAAACCTATGGTTTTAGGCAAATATTAGGGTACATAATTAAAGCAAATGCCGAAGACTCATAACGATGTTTTCATAAGACCAAGATGGCGTCTGGAACTGGTAATTTTCACCCTGTGCAGTGTGGTTGTGAACCCTGTAGATGCATACGTCATCAGCACGTGGTCAAGCTAGTAAGCCAATCAGGAGACAGGAAAACTCTGACGTCATTTCTTTTACTTTCATTGAATAAATTAGACCAGTTCAGAACCAAAAAAACAAAGATTGCAGATTCAAAATGCGCTTCAAGAAATTAAGTAGCACATAAAATTAGAAACGCAAATTTCAAATTGGATAACTAAATAAACAATTGGCAAGAATTGATCGAAAGCGAAGCGCACCATTCCTGGCTCATGATTGACACTTAGAAATAAACAAATCATTGAAAAACGACTGAAGTCTCATAACGAGCATAGCCTATCGCTAGAACTACCAATTTCCAGTTTCAATTTGTACGGCAATTCTTAAGTGCTATTATAAGAATTGCGTTAATGTGTTAAAAGTGAAGCGCAATTCCCAACATGCAATTACAAGTCAAGTACAATTTCAAACCTTCGAATTATTTAAGCCTATAAAAAAAAAGAATATAGGAGAACATATAGTAGCTTCATAGTATAGTAGCTTCATTTATGGGCTTAACACCAATACAAGAAATTTCACATTAAACATAAAAAAAATAAACCACCAAGAATAATTTTTATTTTCAAACCCACATTCTTCTTATTTAGGTGATTCCCAGCATAATCTGAAAAAAACAAATTTTGCTTTGGAAATCATTTGATATGGATGTTTTGTCGCTGAAATATAAAAAAAACTTATGCAGTTCATGCAAACAGTGGACTAGTATTACAAATTAAAATTACTAGCAGCTAAGATATTTAAAAAAAGAAAAAAAGCTGCTACCGCAGGCACTCGGCGGTAAGTCTCAAGTATTTGCGTAAATAATTTAGATATTTTACCAAAATGCATTTTGCAATCATTAAAATTAATTCAGCACTGTAGACTTGGGAAAAGAAAACATATAGCCTAATGGTATAATTACGAATTTAGACAATCTTGGAAACATAAAATTGACATAGGCTAACTTAAACAAGAGCAAAATCTCGGAATAAGTTCTTCCAGATCTTGATTTATAAAGATTCTAAGAAGAATTTTAAGGTTAAATTTCGTTTCACTCAATTTGTGCATAGGCTAAAATTAATGAGTAAGAAACTCAGTAAAGTAACGCTAGATTTCAAGGAAGTAATAATTCGGAAGTTGGGAATTTTAACTTAGGCTTATCATTGTAACGCTAAGGCAAACCTGAAACATATCTTGGGACAATACTGAAAAGCCAAAAGTGGTTAAAGCAAATTGAATTGCTTGGAAATGGTTTTTTTTAAGTTTCATAGAATTAATATTAACAAATTTGGATTGATCTTGGCAAATACCCAGAGATCTTCTCCAAATAGTAGACAAGCCTATCGATTAAAATACAAATCTCGTAAAGAAATGAACATTATTTCGTGGGTTGTCTCCCCACATTGCTATATTATTTTAATGAATAATTAAGGCTTGGATCGATCTTGGCAAGTAGCCAGAGATCTTGGCAAGTAGCCAGAGATCTTCTCCAACCGAAAATTAGGCCGGAAATTAACTGATTAAAACAGCACGCAAGTTAATTCGATAAGTGAATAAATATTGCCAGTAAAAAAACTGGGATGAATACATCGCTAGTTAGCCTAGCCGAATAGTAGTAATCCGATTCCGTGAAATCAAGAGGTAAATCAAATGGAGTTGCAATAATGCGTTAATTTCTTTACGTACAGTTAAAAAATATAGAATCCGAATAAAATTTTTTTTATTATTATTAAATACGTGGCAAGCATGCATTAAAAGTGAACCAGATTGAAATAGTATAGCGGAATTGCATTAACTATAGTCAAATAAAATTTTATACAGAATGTATGCACAAAACAATGATTTGGAATTAACAGAATTTTTTTGATATGGCAAGAATTTATAGGGTTGGGGAGGAGAATTTGTGACTGAGATCCCATACTGAAACGTCTTAGATCCATTCCAATTAGTTCCGTCTCAGTTTATAGAGGACGCCACGAGTTTTATCTGGGAATTTCTACTCAGTTTTCATCCTGAAATTAAACTACCCTAAACGAAACCAGCTTATATTTAATTATTATTTAGTTTAGCTTAGTTGTAATTTAGTTTACTTTAGATTTGGGCTGAAAAATGACCAAAAATTACCAGATGGAACACATGGCATCCTCTGAAAACTCTGATGGAACTAATTGGAATGGATCAAGGACGTTTCAATAGTGACTTTTTAGAGTAAAAATTCTCTTCCCCGACCCTATAAATTCTTGATAACGGGTATACTCACGATTATTGGAAATAACATTCGCACTGCTTAAAATTGTATATATTTCAATGAGCAAATAATGTAAATTATCAATTCTTACCTTTTAACTATCTCCGGGCATAGGAGGGTCCAGGGAAGCAGGGCTGTTACGGATTGGGTTCGTTTCCTAGGGTTCCATGTCGGCTAAGTCGGCTACTCCTATGGCGGCAACAGCTATCGCTGGAGAAATTGGTATGAGTGCATACATTGGTCTGGGACAGGATCTGGAGCCCCGCATGGGGGTTCGATGGGCTGCACATGATAAAACTGGCCGGATGGGGGATGGCATAACCGCAGTTAGCCTCAACAAGAACTGCGCGAGCATGGTAGTATATAAATTCCTCGCCAAGTATATAAATGGGAGATAACAAAAAGGCCTCGAATGTTCACAAAACATCCAGTTGGCTTGTGAGCAACGAAAAAAATGCCCAAAGAAACGATCGGCTCGCTCTTCGACATTTTCTATGAGAGGGGGCACTTGTTGAAGAACTCCATAACGTGCTGAGTAGTGAGAACAACAGGGCCTGTTGAAAGATGTTCCACCATAGGTAGGATGAAATATCCTCCCCAGATATGAATACGTTGGTGGACATCGTCCAACCTCCACATGTGGGCATTGCACGGGGACATTCGAACGGCAACACGAATAATAGTGTAATGAGAGGTTGATTATGGCAGCCATTCACAGTGGACGGTTTCTAGAATACTTGTTACACTGCATTGTTCAACAACGCGTTGTTCGAAATGTTGCAAACGGACATAATGGATTGGCAACAGCAGGGCACAGAGGAATACTGTCGGAAAATTTTCGGAGCAGAAATGATAAGAATAGCGTGTCCTTAGGTCTTAAAGGGCCTTTCCGACCTTGATAACAACCAATCATGGCAAAGGTCACGAATGACGTAGTGGGTCTCTTAACCCTTCCACGAAAATAATTACCCCCATTCAGCATCTCTAAGTTTCTTCCAAAACTACTCCTCCCACAAGTCCGGGTTGTGTAGTTCTTTAATACCCATATACAATAAACATATGTCATGCAGGATGCTGACCTAGAAAAATCCAGTTCGATCCGTTCAAAGCAAATTTCCCTCTATCTCCCAGGGGTAAAAGACTTACCCCAAGCATTCATTCAAAAGCAAGCTAAACAATACAGTTAGATTCTGGAACATTCAATTTTGCAAAAACGATCTAAGTCAAAATTCTCAGCAAAAAGGAAATTGGCTGAGTTGAAGGTCCAAGGCAAGACCGAAACTTACGAAAATATAAAGGCTGAAATACTCAAAATTATAATCGTTCAAAACGAAAGAAACTGGCAATTTTGCAATTTTATTACGAAAAAGCTAAAGGTCATAAAGGATCAATAATAAACAAGTTGAAATTAGGAAATTAAAATTGAAATAATTAATGCATTGAATTTTTTCTCTTGAAGGGTAACTGAGCAGTTACATGAGCAATAAAATGAAAGATGAGCAGCCGAAGTAAACAACCGGCACACACAGAATCGGAAATGATGGAAGGAAATTGAAACAGAAATAAGAAGCAGACTTTCAAAGGAGTACTAACGTGGTCAAAATCCTACAAATGGTTGCTGTTAGTCTGGTGATACAGAATTTTTTTTAGATTTGAATTCATTCAAAAATGTGATCACAATAAATTAAAAGAATTTGTGTATGAAAAGTGACCGGAGCAGGATCAAAAAGCTTGTCACAATTATGAAAATAAGTACGTACTTAAAAGGAAAGTGACCGGCATAGGGCCAAACATGCGTCACAAACGTAAATTGAAAATGTTATAAACTTATTGATTGTAAAGTGATCGACGTAGGAACAAACACATGTCACAATTACAAGAAAACTATTCATTGAGAAGTGACCGGCCTAGGACAAAACACGTGTCACAAATTATAAAGAACTATTAATCAAAAGGAAGTGACCGACGTAGGATCAAATACGTGTCACAAAATTTTTTTCTTATAAGAAAAACTATAATTTGAAAAGTGACCGGCGTAGGAAGAAAACCACGTGTCACAATTATGAAATTATTAAAAAGTGACCGGCGTAGGACAAAACACGTGTCAGAATTATGAAATTATTAAAAAGTGCCCGGCATAGGACAAAACACGTGTCACAATTGTAAAGAACTGTTCATTGGAAAGTGACCGGCGTAGGACAAAACACGCGGCACATTTTACAAACAGTCACGTTGTTGAATTAAAGCGTTGTGGATTGCCAAGAAGGCAACATAATAAATACATTTATTGTTGTTGTTTTTTCCCCTGCATATAAAAAGGTAGTTATTGGTCCCAGAAGGAAGGATGGGTCACAAACTTGGCCGAGGATTGTCGCCAAAAGATAGAGAAAGCTGGATCCATTAAAGCCATCCAAATGTAGTGAAATAGGGAAACGAATTTTCAAAAAAAGTTAAGAATCATGGAAAAGTAAAGCAAGGGAAATGCAAGACTTCTCCAAGCTTGATATGGAGAAGATCACAAGGAAAAAGGGAAAAAACAAGATGGAGGGGAGAAGAATTCGTCAAAGAAAGATCTCCCCCCCCCCCATCACAATTTATCGAATTTCCTATATGACTTGATTCCATTTTCTGGTAGATAGTGACTCAAAATTGGTTGAAAGTAAAATTTTACGAATGACGTGTGCTCAAAATTTTCACGACATGGATTTGTGTGCATATAAACTGGTACAGATTGTTTTACCTAAAAGAAAGAATAGGCCAAGAAAAAGATAATAGGTTTTTTCCGGTACTCGATCTTAGAATCGAAAACTGGGAAGTATGTACATAATACATGGAGTGGTGCAGCCTTATTTATAAAAGTTGTAGTTTGAACAAGGCTTGGAGAATTGGGGTTGCCTAAGCTCTAGTTTAGTCGAGGAGAATGTTAACGATTAATTAGTTAATGAATCATGTAATTAATAAACAACATCAGTACATAAAAAGTTCCGTAGGAACGATGAGTAACAGACTGGTATTAGGGTGGTGTCCTAGCATTTGACCGAGGACAGAAAATCTCCTCTACCATCCTTGGAACTAGTCAACCAAAACCTTCAATCTGCAAAACTAGATGGCGCCACGTAATTTTTCCTTATTAAAACTTCGGTATCATTTACAGCTTGTTTGTGGGCTCTCAATGTTGTTCATAAATTCTTATTTAAAGTATTCTTTGGAATTCTACGAGTAGTGTCATAGTGTTTGTGACCACGGCCTCCCAGCCGGCCCCTAGGTGTCCGATCGGTGTGGGGGTCGGGTTTTGGGTAGGTATGTGTGTGATGAATCTGTGTTAAAATTTGGAGGTCGTAGGTCGTACGGTTTGGTCGTAGGACCCCCCTCAAAGTTAGTATAGGTTTCTGTTAGGTGCGTTCGTGCGTAACGTGCTCGGTTCGGTGCCTCGTCACGCTGGCGGGCTGTATGGGAGAGAAGAATGGCTACTTTTTTTTTCTTCTTTCGTTCGTTCGAGGGGTTTCCAGTAGCAGGTTAGGGGGGGGGTTTCCGGCGGCTTCTGGTTAGGGGGTTTCAGTTTTTATGGCCGGCTGCGTCCAGAACGGCACGCTTTATTTTTTTATCGTTAAAGGGGCATTCCTCCTCCTTCTTCGCCTGGATTTTTTCATGGCTTGGGGGGTTTCCGGTGTCTGGTTGGGACGTGTTTTGTCGCAGACTGGGATTTTTTAATAGCTGCTTTCTAGTTCGACTAATATTATTATTATATTATTTTTTTAATATACCATCGCATCGGTATTATCTGCGTGAAACAGGACATTATCGGATCTCTTTCGTGGCAATGGTTGGCCCTGAGAAGGGCCGTTTTTTTTTTTTTTTTTTTTTTGATGGTGGGTTTAAAGGGGGATGTACGCACGCTGTTATTCTACGTTGCTGTAGGAAATGGCGGCGGTGGAGGTATTATTCCCAGCCTGATCCTATGTGTCTCCTGGCTTTCCCCCACCCGTCTCGGAGGCGTGATCCTGCGTGGGCGCTGGGCAGCAGATCTTCGTTTTAGGTTTTCTAACGCGCGTCTCTCTTTTTCTTCACGCTCTTCTTGCAGACGATTTTCTTCATTTTGTAAGAAGGCTTCAAGTTGGGCCGTTTCTTGCGGGCTTGCAAGAACGACGGTCTGCCCGTCAACCGTGATCGTTCTCCTTTCGTGTTCCATGCTGGAATGGTGAAGGAGAGTACAGTTTTTAAGAATCGTTACCGTTAGCAGGTGTATTGCACACATTTTCTGCCTCCCGGCAAGCAGATGGGTGGCATCCGGACCAGTTCATTATTATGCATTAACCCTCCGGCATTTGGCGGGTCGTTATACCTCTTACTCCTATTTTTTACACATTCAGATGAATTATTTTTTCATTAAAGGGAAAACCTTCCTCCTTTTTCCGTCTGGAATAAGATATTATTTTTTTAATTTACCACGGTCGTTATACCTATTTCTCCTATTTTCTCACATTCCGACGATTGTGCTTATTTTTTTCATTAAAGGGCCAGCCCTCCTCCTGTACCGTTTGGAATGAAAGGTTATTATTATTTTTTTAATATACCATCGCATCGGTAATATCTGCGGAAAAACAGACGAAAAATCGTTCTCTTTCGTAAAACGTGGTAGTCCTGAAAAGGACTGGTTTTTTTTTTTGTTTTAAAGGTGCTCGCTGGTCTATCTAGAGCAGTCTTCACCTTCTAGTAGAACTTCCGGGACTTGCCTGGGTACTTCTATGCAATCTTCCAGCAAGGATGGGGAGGGCGGGGCTTCGGATTCTTCGTGTCCGGCGTCGTAGTTCTGAGGTGACGGGGGAGGCGTTGGTGGCTGCTGTTCCATGTTCGTCACTTCATCTTCAGCGGGCAGATTCGGGTACATTGGCTGTCCCGGAAGAGGGTCATTGTGCCATTGCGCCATTGGGTATTCATGTACCCATAACAATTCGTTTGGGTAATCGTATTCTTCTTCTTCTTCTTCGGACACGTCCGACGGCCAATGCTCTGTAGACACGTCGGACTGGCTCCGTTTTAATTCTGGCATGTCTGATGCCTGACTGATAGAATAAGAATGAAAGAAGAGTGGTGTCTTTCTCATGAGTCACCGTCACAGATGCGGGCTTTCGTGCATGACTGCAGTGTATTGCAGCACAGTGCACTGCATCGTCCCTGTCTGCATAGAAAGGATCAATACACGGATAAAAAAAGCAGATAGAAAAAAATGTGGGGATGTCTTTTCCACGGGTTTTGCACGCGTGCACTGAAGGGTTAATAGAATAAAATAAAAGAAACTAACCCGTCAGTGTACACGTTCGCGAGAATCGTCTCGTTGCACGTTTCCCATTCGCCTCATCCTGAAGGAAATAAACAATTAATAAAAGCAATCGACAACTAATAAAAGAAGGTAACCCTTCACTGATCACGTTTGCAGGGGACAATTCGATGCTCGGCTCCACGTAATTTTTCTGAGGAAAGAGCCAGTTAAGGATCTTTATCATGGAAATAGTCCCGCAGTATATGATCCTTGGTGCGCTTTCAATAACCATTACGTTTTATCTGTGTGTGTGTGTGTGTGTGTGTGTGTGTGTGTGTGTGTGTGTGTGTGTGTGTGTGTGTGTGTGTGTGTGTGTGTGTGTAGGTGTGTGCGTGAGTATGTGTGTGTGTGTGTATGTGTGTGTGTATGGATGCACTAATTTGCTAATAATTACAATGAGATCAAAAAATCTAAAAGTCTAATGTGGTAAAATTAATTATTCCAATAGATCGCCGAAGGAAAATGATAAGACACTAGCCCAAAAAATTATAAATTGCGATGTTGAAATACAAGAATCATTCCGGTTTGTGATGACACAATCTTTAACCTGATGGTGTTTCGTGTACTTTGACAAACAGCCAACCGAGACAGCAGCTACGTTCCTCGCTGAGAGGTACGCAGCTACTATTTCAGTTGATCTTGGCGATATTAACATGCGCGGATGCGATCGGCGCACGGGTGTTATAAGGCAGGCGAGTTGTTGCTTTAAGGCGATGGTACAGGTGGAGAGGGAAAGGGTTAGGCACAGTTGTTGTATGATGACCACTTCGCAGTCAATGATACCTTGAGGGCTGTCTCCAGTACAGTGTTTGCAACTTTCAGCAGTTTTAGATTTATTGTGTTATTCTGTGTATGCGTATTCACAATCTTACACATTTACAAGTTGTATTTTATTTTTAATGTATCCTGCGGGTATCGTAATGTAGCGATGATAGTAACTTATTGTCGCACCCTGTGTACATTGTGTAGTAAAAATCATTATTATTGCGCCATCATTTTTTTGGATTAAAAAGGAGTTACCTTTGAATTGTGAATGGATAACTCCCAAACTGACGAACACATAGTTTCTGTAACGATTTTTATTTTTTGTCGTGACTACTGAATAAAAAGAAGTAATTTAAAAATATTTAATTTATTGACAATACCATACGAGTACCCATGGGACAGTAAATATTTTTTTTAAATACCTTTAAATCTTATGTAACACTGCATCATGATGAATTCTTACACCAGTCCTACCTCACTAGTTAGCACTGACAGTATGAGGCCCTTTGATTTTCTCTCATCTTACAAGCATTCACCTCTTACAGAAAGACACTCTTAGTAATTATTTTTTACTTCAACAGTTTTTTTTTTTTACTGGGAAGCAACATACAAATCTTAAAAGTAGTGCAAGAGATTTATTACAGCAAGAGAACAACTGTAGCCCTTTTATGCCCAAGTTTTTTTTTTTACAGTCTAAACACTCTTTTACATTACAATCACGTGAAAAAAAAAAAGAAAATATGCCAGACATCTTGGATGTCTTTAAGTTAACATGTACACGAAAAAACATTTACACGCAGGATATTGTTCTCTTATTTTATACATGTGAAAATTATTACGAAAATTATTATTATGGATTACATATAAAAGAGAAGCCTGCACTATTATAGCATGAGTTAAAGCCAATTTTGCCAAAAAAATGTAGTTAGCTGTATACGTCTACTTAAAAGAGTATATCTGCACATACAGTAGCTACATTTTCACTCGTTACAAGTTATATCCCATCCGACAAATAAAATAAAATAAAATAAAAAAACTGTATTTGAAGAGCAAAGATGTGACACAAGTTAAATCAAAATTGTTTTTTAAAAATTGAGTTAGATGACTTTCCATACATAAATTTGCCTTTTGCGCGCCCAAGAAAAATTCTTGATTCGTGCAAATCATGTTAGTTCACGAGCAGCTTTTTCAACAAACCAGGTTAAATCCTATGACTTAGAAAAAATGAATAACCCCGTTGGACTTAACCAAAAATATGCAAAAAACCGAAAATTATTTTATTATTGTTATATTTCTGGAATGCGCAAGTGAGTCCATGCAACTTTTTCTTTGACACCACCCGCCTAACTTTGTTAGTATAGCTTTTACCACAGTCGCATTGACTTAGGAAAAATGAATGATCCTGCTGTACTATAACCAAAAAAAACTAACCGAAAAAACCGACAAAATGTTTTGTCGCATTTCTGCAGTGTGCAAGTAATTCCACGCAACTTTCCCTTTGACAACGGACGTCTAACTCTCTTAGTTTAGCTTTTTGCGCGTTATAGACATCTACCGGACTTTAAAAAAAACAAAAACAAAACAAACAAAAAAAATAAAAACAGAGTTTTCAAAATAAGTTAAATCCGTTCTTCATACTGTTTCAGAGCCTGCATTTTACAAAAGTTAAGAAAATTGTTTGTATTTTGCATTCGCCTGCCCTATAGGTTCATGTCTGTACAATCAAAATCTTTGTGGGTTATGCTATTTTTGCTTGAATAGAAAATTGCCATTTTTGCAAAAAAGAAAATTTTAGATTTAATTTGTTTTGCATCTTTGATCTTCGTTTCATACATACCAAGTTACATCCATCGTGCAACTGAAATATTGTCTTATTATTTATTAAATTCTATCAAGAATGGAAACAGCCTGTCACAAATGAATCTTTAAAAAAATGAAATAACGAATATTTTTTAGCTGTATATGTCTACTTATGGGGGAAATATTTGTATCTAAAGAAGGTAGATTTTCAATCGTTACAAATTATATTCAGTCAAACAAAAAAAAACTGTCTTTCAAATATACCAAGTTACATCCATCGTTGTCTCGGAAGCAAATCATGTTAAATCCGTTTAAAATTGTGTTTTATTGCACTTTTATTGGTGAATCAAATGTTGTACTAATTCTCCGACAACGACTGGTTTTCTGCCTAATACTATTACATAAGTTACTAATTGTCAGTTTTACCATCTGATTACTACTACGGATCATGCCTATTACGGGCAAAAAAATTACTCTATACAGCAACATTGTTTTTCAAACAAAGTGTGTTATATAAACTTCAAGGCTTAAAATACGCATTTAAAACATAAATCTGCAGTATGATATTTTTTCTGACTTAAACCTACTAGGTTGTGTTAAAACTAATATTTTACTTGCTTTTACTTTTCCTACAGCAGAAAATTCCCTTTATCTCAATATAAAAAAGGGGTAATTTTGTTCTACACGTTACCACCTCAAATAACTGGCACACGCGATCAGTCTTCCCATGTTAAAGATAAAAAAATTGAATGTATAATAATTTCTATGATTTATGTTTTTTAAACACTGCTTTACAAGCCTATACGTTTGGACATAATACAGTTGGTTTCAAAAAACTATTTTATTACGCGAATTTGGAAGCTCGGGTTCAACACCGCAAACTTCTTTTACAAAGAATTTTAAAAGATACACTGAACCAAATTCGAAACTTGGATTAAACCTTCCGTATTATGTTTTATACTACAGAACTCGCATTTGTAGGACGTTTTACTTTCATAAGTGTACGAATGTTACTAATTTATTATATCGAGCAAAGTATAGATTATTTACTATGGTAGAAAATATATTAGGTCTGTATAATCCACATTATACTGTTACCTTGAACCTTGGTTCTTATAAGTGCCCGCGTCAATAATTACAGGATGCACTACCCTTTCAAAGATAACAAATAAAAGCATTAAAATTACGCAACCATCAAATCGCGAAAAGTTTACTTTTATAGTTTATACAGGGTGTAACAAAAGGTCGTGTCCAAACTTAGGTGACTAATTCCTTAGGTCAAACTAAGAATATAATTCATATAAACATTTGGCCAAAAACGTCTTATTCTTTGGTTATCGCATGAATTAAGAACCCAAATTCCAGCTCCGCCTCCCCACCTCCGCCCACGCTCTGGCTATTGTAAAAACAAAACCGGCCGTTGGAATATTCGAACACGTCCGAAACTCATTGGCCCGACGGTGTCAAACCTGCATTAATGGCCAGGGAAGAAACTTTGAACAATTACTGTAACTGCTATCTCCCCCCCCCCCAACCCCACACAGAAACCAGGTGTCTTTGGGAAACAATAACATTTTTTTTTTTTTTTTTTTTACGAACCACTCCAGCACTTCATGGAATTAACGTCGTCTGCAGGGCATTTGCAAACCTGCTCTAACGCCCAGGGAAGGATTTTTGACGAGTTATTGTGAACCATCTCACATTGCTGACAAGGACTCGTCACAATATCACCGAACATACTGTAGCTGGACTATTAAATCGACACAAACCTCCAACACTGTAGTAAGAGATGGACAACAGATTCTGACAGCACCAGACCAAATAATCCAGCTGCTGCACATTCGTGCAGTGTTAATTGATACCCTTTGACCTAGTAGTACTGTTATCGGCCTTTTCCTATTTCACAATGTCTTCTTATTTTAGTTTCGACCTGTGCAGAACTGATATTTGCGTTTAATACTTCGCATTATTAAAACCTCTACGGTATTATCAGTCCAACATTAACACCGACTAACGAAGTTTTCGAAGAATTGTTGCTTCCCCTCCAGGACAATTGTTTGGCAATAGAGATATTTTCCCTTTAGTCTGATTTTGATTCTTAACAGTTTGTTCTCTACCTGTAGTTCATTGTCTTCATTCACTACCTTCCTATTCAGATTTGTTTTTGCAATAGCCAGAGCGTGGGCGTAGGTGGGGAGGCAGACTTGGAATTTAGGTTCTTAATTCATGCGATAACCAAAGAACAAGACGTGTTTGGCCAAATGTTTATATGAATTATATTCTTAGTTTGACCTAAGGTCACCTGAGTTTGGACACGACCTTTTGTTAGACCCTGTATACTTTGGAGTTATTAACTGTTCGTTTTTTTTCTGTTTTGGTCACTAACAACTCCCTGTTTTGCAGTAGTATGTTGGATGTAGCAAGCATTTGTCAACTTTCTTGCAAATAAATAAACACAAAAATACAAAAAAAAAACGAGCCGATTCTGTGATTTTGATTCTTTTTAGCATTTATCATACACTATTTTATTCAACAGCGGAAATATGACGCACCAAAATATCCACAAAGAGCATGTGCTTCTCAGAGTATTTCATTTCATTTTGTAACGAAGATTCCCCCCCAAAATAAAAAATTAATTCACTAAGAAAAATAATTTACCAAAAAATCCCATCATCATCGAGTTTAGGCTTGTACACTTTTGAAGACCAAGGATTATTTTGTAACCGGAATAAAAGGTTAAAGCGGCCATCCCGCATGTGTGCAGTATGGGGAATAATAAAGTATAAGTTTTAAAAATGCGTCCAATAGTGACCAAAAGTAAGCATTTAAGCAAAAAAAAGTAACTTTTAGTTGGAATTGCAATCACATTTTTAATTTGAGAATAAAGTGATACATTTATGGGTGAAAAAAATACTAGCCAAGTTTAAATGCAAACAAATGTTGCGCATGTGTCTTTCCCATGGTCTCGGTGTAGGTGTAGTCCTTTGCGCATGAGTGGACTGCAGCATCCCTCCCTGCATAGATCGGATCAATACTGGAATAAATAAAATAATAGAAGGAAAAATGACGGCACGTCTTTCCCGTGGGTTTTGCATGTGTGCACCGATGGGTTAATAGAAAAAAGAAATTAATAAAAGAAATCAACCCTCCACTGTACACGTTTACGAGACTCGATCCGTTGCTCGGCTGACCACGCGTTTCATCGTACACGACATAGTCAATTAATAAAAAAAATTAACCGGCACCATACCGGCGGAATCCATTGCTCGTTCCACATACGCTTCTTTTTTTAAAAAGATGGAGCTAGAACAACGGCTGAGCCATCAGCAACAGGTTGCAGGCTAGGTTAGGACACAGTAGACAGTATGTCCCGAGGAATACCAGGACCTCCCGAACCGTTCAATACCCGTGCAAGGCTCGTCCACTGATTGAATACGTGTCATTAGGAAAGGCGAAGATTGTGACGGTTTTTACATGTCACCGAGTGAGTGCAGTTTGTTGTACGGTGCAGTGTTACCCACACGGACTAATAGTGAATTATGTAATTAGCTACAGATGATGTGCAAGGTATACAGGTGGAAGATTCGACGAAGACTAGACGGTTCGTTATTTGCGAATACGTCTGATGTTTTTAATTCTTTGGATTACGATAGCAGTTTGCCTGTGACCGACCTTTTCGTATATCATCCAGTACTTCAACTCCCCCTTCCTCCGCATCATGCTGACCCGCCAGTGTCTAAACATTCTCCATCCCCCTCCCTCCGTCCGTGAGCAACTTTTTCAGTAAATTTTTTATTTTTTATTTTTAGTATTTCTGACTACAGTTTTGAACTTATGACAGATCTTCCATTTAAATTTAGGAGAATCTTAAAAACAGCCTTAATACGAACCTTAAAATATTCAGCTTATTTTCAGAAAATATCCATTGTATTTTATTTTTTTAAATTTGGGATATGGTTTATTAACAAAATTTCCCTGAAGCACAATTACAAGAATTCGTAAGAAAATGTAAAAAATTCAAATTAAATAGTTTAGCAAAGTTTAAATTTCCAAAAGTTCAAAATGACAAATCCAATGTAAATTATAAAAAATTGTCTTTAAAGTTTTTTTTTTCCTTTCCAAATTGGTTGCATTATTTTCACGTGCATAGTTTGGAAGCTGTTTCTCGTCTCTGTGCCTGTCTTGAACAAAATATTTTCTCTATTGGATTTTTGCATAGTTGACAAAAGATAACAGATTACAGATTACAGATATTTGGATGTGTCTATTTTACATTAAATAGTAGAATAAAATTACATATTTTTTAAAATATTTTTTACACCACTTTAGCACGAATATAGTAGCACTGTAACTCTCATAACACTGAGACAGAAAATGATGGGATGTTCTTTTTCTATTTTTTATGCAATCTTTTGAACATTCGAAAAAAATGGATGAATTGAGCGCTCTAGTGTGTACGATTAAGGGGTGAGGGGTTGGAGGAGCAGAGGTCTTGCTATTTCTCCCAGCCCGAGGTCATGATCGCACAAGCGGCGTGTTTTTTTTTTTGCTGTTTGGAACGTTTTGAATTCTGATGGGACGAGGGGAGTTGTGGAATGTGACGGGGGTAAACAGTAACGCAAAACAGTAGTGTGTGTGTGTGTGTCTGTGTGTGTGAGAGTACGTATTTGGTGGTGTGGGTTTCTGGTTCACGATGCTTGTGCTTTTTTAATGTTACAGTGGGAAGGTGAGGGCTTTGTTTGCCAGTTCAAAGAGTGTAAGAAGTACATTCTATTTAGTACTTGTACGCAGATACAGGATTATGTGTTGTGTAACTTCGGTAAGTTCTTCCCTGTACCATGAGTTCTTCAAGAAACACGACTTTATTTGGTTAACTCCCTGTATACGTCGCAAAGGATTACCCGCTGTGATAATTGTGCTACTTAATGGATACTTCGCCAACCGGCCCTATGTACGCTTAATGTATACGTTTCTAAAGGATTACGCGCTGTTTAGTTTAGGAAATAAGTGCAGGACTGTACGGATACGTCCAAAGACGTTCAGTAAAAGGTAAGATGTCTTCTCTCCTCTTCCTTTTTCCGACACATAATTATTAAGTTCAAATAAGCTTGTATTTTTGCCTTTTTTTTGTTTGCTTCATATTTGCGCTTGTAAAAAATTCCTTATCGTGCCTTTTATAATATCACTGTGCTAGATGTCGTCGTGATATTTTTGTTCCCTTTTCAAACGATGATACTGTCCCTTTAATTTGTTGCACCTAAAACCAGCTCGCTCCAAAATAAGTTTTAATTCAAAGCATCGTCTTTTTTGTTTCTATCGTTCCTGCTAGAAAAGTTTGATTTACAAGCGTTCACCTCTTACAGAAAGACACTCTTAGTAATTCTCTTAGTCTTTCTGTAAGAGTTTACTTCAACTAAACTTGTTTTATTTCTTTGGAGAGTCTGTGTCACCTACAAAGCATGGGCTATTTCAAGTTCATTGCCGTATAGCTGTTGGATATGACTGTTATTGTGCAAAAAAAATGAAGTTATTGTTAGGCAAAATGCGTTTTTAAATAGCAGTTCTCGTGAGATCCTGCGATAAAGAGCTGAAGTTTGCTAGTTCCATATGCCCTCCTTTTCCTCCTACTTATGTTAACATAGACTTAAAAAATCTAAGTTCAATCAGACTAAAAGCTAGCGATCAAATGAGGTTTGTTACCTTTTCTGTAACTTTTCACGTTAACAGACAGTAAATAAAACTAATCTCAATTTGTTTTCTTGCATGCCGAATGTTTAGTAATAATTTTGTTACAATTTTACAAATAATGACTGAGAAACAGTAGCTTCATTTTTGCACTATACCGGGTAACATAGATTATGCTTTCAGAAAACTAAACGTAAAGTTTCCTACGTGCTTATTTCGTAAATCAATCTCTTACCGACCGCTAAAATTGTCCCACATCGTATTGCCTCAGAACCACATGTGTTTGCAATATGCTCCATGCGGTCCTAATGTACTAGTCTTGTTTCTGTAACAATAATTTAACACGAACCCTCCCCGCGCATTACTCTCCTACTGGACCTCTATTAACTTGATCAATAAACATAGAAAGTTAGCGCAGCATAAAAAAAAACTTAAGGGTTCTATTTAGAGCTAGCTTAAGACTTTCATTTTCAGTGCTCACATTCAGCGAGTGAATGAGTAAGTGAGATGCCGTATTTCCTTTACTTCCACATTGGCGCGACGATTCTAGCAATGATCGTTATTCAGTACTTCATGTGCTGGTATCTATATACTTTATTTGTTGAACTAAGTGAGAAAACCTCGGAACTCAGATATGTCAGCGAGGAAGTCCCGAAAATGGCAGAAAAGCTCGATGTGCCCCGCCTAATAGAACCGTCACCTGTCTGCCATGTATCAATTTACTCAACAGATTCGTTCGATTCCAATTTTGACAACAGGATTCAATCGTTAAAGGTGGAAAAAACTCCAGAGATTTGGTCGTTACAAAAAACTGCATTTGAAAAAACAACCAACCCGTCGAATATACCCGCCTCAACATCAGTTGGAAGCCAGACCATCAGCCATTATTATTATTCGCCAGTTGCATCAGAATATCCTGAAACTCATTATCAGTTACCAGGAAATGTGCCTGCAACATCATCACCAGCAACACACGGAACCTTCGTTCATGAATTACAAAAAAACTGCATTTGAAAAAACAACCAGCCCGTCGAATGTACTCGTCTCAAGATCATTTGGGAGCCCGACCATTACCCATTATTATTCGCCAGTTTCATCAGAATCTCCTGAAACTCATTATCAGATACCGGGAAATGTTCCTTTAATACCGTCATCACTCACACATGGAACCAACTTTCATTATTATTCTTCTATACCAGACGGGTTTTTCAATCACTACCATGCTCCAACCAGTGTCAACGTTCGAAGTGTATCTACCCCGGTTATATACGATACCCCGTGCACAACTAGTCACCATCCACCAGCCACGCCCAGTCTTTCCTCTAATTATCTAACACCGATAGTACACTCGAAACCACCTTCCAATGGTCAAAATTCTACATCACGCACTCTCCCTTTGCCAACAAGAACCCAAACTAAGATGAAACCCTCTGCAAGCTTTAGAGGGTTAAAACAAATTTTCACGACCCGTAAAACAACAAAGTCAGAAGATTGAAGCAAGAGCCAGCTAAGTTTAATAGTGTTTTCAGTCTTTTTTTTTTTAATTTTTATTTTACACTTGCACCCTCTCGTAACACTACAAAGGTTTTTTGATGTTACGAGGAGTATTTGTTTGCATTTTAACTGGGCTAGTATTTTTTAACGCATAAATGTATCAGTTTATTCTCAAATAAATAAATGTGATTGCAATTCCAACTAAAAGTTACTTTTTTTGCTTAAATGCTTACTTTTGGTCACTATTGGACGCATTTTTAAGACTTATACTTTATTATTCCCCATACTGCACGCATGCGGGATGGCCGCTTTAACTTTTTATTCCGGTTACAAAATCATCCTTGGTCGTCATAAGTATACAAACCAAAACTCGATGATGATGGGATTTTTTGGTAAATTATTTTTTTTAGTGAATTAATTTTTTATTTTTTGGGGAATCTTCGTTACAAAATGAAATGAAATACTCTGAGAAGCACATGCTCTTTGTGGATATTTTGGTGCGTCATATTTCCGCTGTTGAATAAAATAGTGTATGATAAATGCTAAAATGAATCAAAATCACAGAATCGGCTAGTTTTTTTTCTTGTATTTTTGTGTTTATTAAACTGCAAGAAAGTTGACAAATGCTTGCTACATCCAACATAGTACTGCAAAACAGGGGGTTGTTAGTGACCAAAACAGAAAAAAAAAACGGACAGTTAATAACTCCAAAGTATATAAACTATAAAAGTAAACTTTTCGCGATTTGATGGTCGCGTAATTTTAATGCTTTTATTTTGTTATCTTTGAAAGGAGTAATGCATCCTGTAATCATTGACGCGGCACTTATAAGAACCAAGGTTCAAGGTAACAGTATAATGTGGATTATACAGACCTAATATATTTTCTACCATAGTAAATAATCTATACTTTGCTCGATATAATAAATTAGTAACATTCGTACACTTACGAAAGTAAAACGTCCTACAAATGCGAGTTCTGTAGTATAAAACATAATACGGAAGGTTTAATCCAAGTTTCGAATTTGGTTCAGTGTATTTTTTAAAATTCTTTGTAAAAGAAGTTTGCGGTGTTGAACACGAGCTTCCAAATTCGCGTAATAAAATAGTTTTTTGAAACCAACTGTATTACGTCCAAACGTTAAGGCTTGTAAAACAGTGTTTAAAAAACATAAATCATAGAAATTATTATACATTCAATTTTTAGCTTTAACATGGGAAGACTGATCGCGTGTGCCAGTTATTTGAGGTGGTAACATGTAGAACAAAATTACCCCTTTTTTATATTGAGATAAAGGGAATTTTCTGCTGTAGGAACAGTAAAAGCAAGTAAAGTATTAGTTTTAACACAACCTAGTAGGTTTAAGTCAGAAAAAATATCATACTGCAGATTGATATTTTAAATGCGTATTTTGAGCCTTGAAGTTTAGATTTAACACACTTTGTTTGAAAAACAATGTTGCTGTATAGAGTAATTTTTTTGCCCATAATGGCATGATCCGTAGTAGTAATTAGATGGTAAAACTATCTGAATGTGTAAAAAAAAAGGAGAAAGAGGTATAACGACCCGCCAAATGCCGGAGGGCTAATGCATAATAATGAACTGGTCCGGATGCCACCCATCTGCTTGCCGGGAGGCAGAAAATGTGCGCAATACACCTGCTAACGGTAACGATTCTTAAAAACTGTACTCTCCTTCACCACTCCAGCATGAAACGCAAAAGGATAACGATCACAGTTGATGGGCAGATCGTCGTTCTTGCAAGCCTGCAAGAAACGGCCCAACTTGAAGCCTTCTTACAAAATGAAGAAAATCGTCTGCAAGAAGAGCGTGAAGCAAAAGAGAGACGCGCATTAGAAAACCTAAAGCGAAGATCTGCTGCCCGGCGCCCACGCTGGATCACGCCTCCGAAACGGGTGGGGGAAAGCCAGGAGACGCATAGGATCAGGCTGGGAATAATACCGCCACCGCCGCCATTTCCTACAGCAACGTAGAATAACAGCGTGCGTACATCCCTCTTTAAACGCACCATCGAAAGAAAAAAACCGCCCTTTTCAGGGCCAACAATTGCCACGAAAGAGATCCGATAATGTCCTGTTTCACGCAGATAATACCGATGCGATGGTATATTAAAAAAATAATATAATAATGATATTAGTCGAACTAGAAAGCAGCTATTAAAAAATCCCAGTCTGCCGCAAAACACGTCCCAACCTGACACCGGAAACCCCCCAAGCCACGAAAAAATCCAGGCGAAGAAGGAGGAGGAATGCCACTTTAACAATAAAAAAATAAAGCGCACCCTTCTGGACGCAGCCGGCCGTAAAAACTGAAACCCCCTGACCAGAAGCCATCGGAAACCCTCTAACCTTCTACCGGAAACCCCTCTAACGAACGAAAGAAGGAAAAAAAAAAGGAGCCATTCTTCTCTCCCATACAGCCCGCCAGCGTGACGAGGCACCGAACCGAGCACGTTACGCACGAACGCACCTAACAGAAACCTATACTAACTTCGAGGGGGGTCCTACGACCAACCCGTACGACCTACGACCCCCAAATTTTGAACACAGATTCATCACACACATACCTACCACAACCCGATCCCCACACCGATCGGACACCTAGGGGCCGGCTGGGAGGCCGTGGTCAGAAACACTAAGACACTACTTCTCAGACGAACAAAATTAATGAATGTACATTATAAACTCTTTTTGACATTATTTTTAACCAATCACGGAGCAGTTTGGTTACGAGGTACGCCATGACATGTGTTATGTTATGTGCCACTCGTCCTTCAAATAAAAAACTGAAATCTTCCAAGTCAACTGCCAGAATGAGACAGATGAGGAATTCAACTTTATAAACAACAAAAAAACAGCATGATAATATGGCGGAAAATGTTTGCTCACTTAGTGCAATTATTTTGTTAGTGGTTCGTGTTCATACTGGAGAAAGCCCTAAAGAGTAAAATTTGTCGTAAAGCATATCTACGCTTATCTGTTGCACATTTTAAGTCGAAAAACAAGACGCTGATTATATCTTAAGTGTGACACGTCATATTATGATTTGTGTGATTTTCTGCTGCATTTTCTACATTTTACGACATAACAGTGGGAAACTGTTTAAATGTGGAAACCGGAGTAAAGCCTTTTAACTGAAGCTCATGTTTAGTTGCGTTTGGGGGCAAGAAGTGTCTTAATGTTTTTGTGACGAGAAGCCTATTAAATACATAGTATGCGGTACAGCAATTTCTGGTGAATGAAGCTTGTTGCAGTGTAAATGGATTTTTTTCTGCCGATCGTTCCTTAAATCAAGTTTGTAGTGCGCAATTTTCTTATTTAACGTCAATATGAAACGAAAACAAAACGGTGTGAGAACCTGGAAATACAACCTTCGTGGTGTCGCATTTCATACATAATTAAAAGAAATAGACTACTTTTAAATGCCAGATATTTTTATTCGTATCCGTTTTTGAAGTACAATGCATAGTCAACATTATTTTAATGAGATAGTTAAGTGAACATTAAAAAAGCTACGTTTTCTTTGAAAAAGTGTGTAGCAATGTAGTCGAATGGATAATGGTGTGAAACCCTTGAAGTGTGAATTGTATGCTGTAGCATTTTCACTGAGAAGCCGTTTATCATC
Organism: Lithobius niger; assembly: GCA_023313725.1. Lineage (NCBI taxonomy): Eukaryota > Metazoa > Arthropoda > Chilopoda > Lithobiomorpha > Lithobiidae > Lithobius > Lithobius niger. Next base: position 6,683 of record JAHWFP010266698.1, on the reverse strand, counting down.
TACGGTCGAATTCTACTCTAGCTGATTTTGTAAGGTGTGTGCTACTTCAAATTCTAAGCCTCAGCAGGTCCCCTTTTCGGCAAAACAATGAATGACATTAAAAAAATCCTGTAACTTTTCGTGTTTTTTTTTCTTTTTATGCTATAGGTTAATTTATAGAAAATTCGTATTCGTCTCATTTACATGACACAGTCAGTACAAGAGTGCATTTTTTTATGGTACTTCTACTCTGAAGCATTGGAGGGGAGGGGGAGAAAGGGGTAGTGAAAAATATGCTTAGAAAACTATGCAAAATGAAAACCTTGAAGCAGAAATTCCTAGAACTGTTTTCAGTAACTTACTTTAGAAGGGGATAATACAGGAGGGAGTTATCAGGTTCGTGGTGTGGCGATGGCCGGGGTGGGGGACTTTAATGAGGCGCCCGCTTCAAAATCCTTTACAGATTCATGTATCTTTCAATTTTGGCATCACTGGTTATTAGTGCTAAAAATTGTTTAAAATATGAGTAATCGAAACTTCAGCTTAAAAAGTGTTCGGCACCTCCGTTACTTTGTCCAGTGGCACAGACAAGAAAAATTGTGGAAGGGGACGAATAAAGCCAGCTTGGGGTTTGGGGGAAAGCTTCCCTAGAGCATTCCGAGGAATTGAATCATTTTATGGTACATCACTGCCGAATCCTGCTTCTTTAGAGTACTTATTTATTTCACGTATTCTAGCAGAATTTCTGTAGCATTATGACACAATATCGTTTATGCCTTTGTTACACGAATCCTATAAAATACTTAGTGTGTGATACTGCATCTGCGTATAAATGAAGCTTGTTACAGTGTAGATGGATTCGTTCTGGTAATCAATCCTTAGAATTAAAATTGTAGTACCAATTTCGTGTTTAACGAACGTGAGACAATACGTATTCCAGTACACAATAGTGGAAAAACCTTAAAATGCAAATTTTCTGATGCCGCATTCTAACATATTTCAAAGAAGTCTTTTTTAAACGTTACTTTTTATAAACAACCAATTGTGAAGCACATAATAATGATGTTGCATGGCATACGTTACTTTGATGAGACACGTAAAAGCTTATTAACAAAGCTACAATTTCGTTGAGCGTTTTGAAGTATCGTAAATTGAATGCGTAATGGTGTGAAGCCCTGGAAGTGTTAATTGTGTGATGCTGCAATTTTACTTCTACAGTAACCAATATCATTGGGTTATTTTGCCTGTCGAGCAATGATGTAAATAACGATGGGGGCCGGAGGGAGCTGACAGGTAAAGCGCCCCCCTCCAAAAAATAAAGAAGCCGAGGCGTAATTTTTCTTTTCGATATTGACCTTTAAACGTTTTATTTTGTTTGATAGCCATAATATACAGTATGCAAATGACGAAAATAGTCATTCAATAAAAATGATGCGGTTGTGCGTTTTCTAGCAAGGGAGCATAAAGGGGCCGTAAAATTTGTTCCTTCCCCAGAAAAAAAAATTATTTACGCCATTTTTGTCGAGGTCAGGTGCTGCAGGATATTGAGGGCCCTACTGTGCAGCCGACAGAAATCAGGGTCCTTCCCCCTCCCCCCCCCAAAAAAAAAAATCCTAAGAAAACATACGTGGTGGGGACAAAGACAGTATGATGGGCACCTGTTCTCTGGACGTGTCTGACTCTGTACACTTAAGTCTTCTGAACACTTAACTGCAAAACCTCGATAATATTCTGGTGTAGCATGAAATTTTATAATTTTCTGGTATTCTTGATTATTACAGATAACGAAAACAAAAATTGTGCGCAATTCTTACCATTCTATTTTTTCTTCAGCTGAAAAGTGCGATTTCATTAACGACTGCACTAAAGCTAACAACGCAGCTGAATTATTATAATTTCAGTTTTAATATATTACCTGTAGTTGCTTACGACCTAAATTCTGTGTGAAGTTCTGCAAATTTAAATTGAAAATCATTGTCTACGTACGCAGTTTTCTATTCGGTCACTACTGTACCAAATAATAATAAGATTTTCTTTGTTGACATTTTAGAGCCCCCTGAAGATTCGAGGCTCTAGGCGCGCGTCTACTGTGCCGGTGCCTAAACGTACCACTTGTTATTACTATCCACCCCGAATTCTACCTCCAGCGGATTTAGCGTATAGTACTGTGCTATTTCAAATACATCCCAAGCCCGACCAGGTTCACTTTTCTGCAAAACTAGTGCAGATATTCGTACCTGAAAGTAAAAAAAAAAATTAGTTTAACTTCGGCTTTATTTGCTATGGGTTATCTCAAGACGGAAAGTGGCAACTGCTAAAAATTCTTAGGATTAGTAGTTGGTAATTGACAATAGTGAACATGAGCGTGAGTGGTTTTCAGGGTCCTTTTCTCTCCGAATGCAGACCGGTGAGCAATTTAAAAAATGGATCGATGGTACGATGACAAACCAAGCAATTATGAAAACGGAGTCGAAATTTTTAGCAATTTTTTTTATTAACTTGACTTTACAATAATAATACAGCCAGGGGTAACAGGCAAGTTGTTCCGGCTAGGAGTGAAGAGTTGAAGGGGGCGGGAGAAGGTTCTATTTTAAAAACTAAGTGAGATCCGGTATCAAAAATCGCGACCATAATATTAAAAAAAATTGTTTGTGTCTTCGGTTTCGGACCAGCGATGGAAATGGGTCACGTTTTGCGACCCGTCACCCACTTGACCCCTGACCCAAGACCCACTTGACCCACCCGCTAAAGAACAAACTGTGACCTACCGTGTGACCCATGCCACGCCATGAAAAAAAATACAGTATGCAAATGCATTTCAAACAGTCAATTTTTCTTCCCCTTCTGCCCTCCTTCCCCCCCCCCCCCACTCGACAAGAAATCACCTTCTTGCAACCCCATAATTGGAAAGGATAACACCCGGATGATAAGTCTGCACTGTAGGTGTTTGAAATAATATTCCAGTAAGTAACCCTTAAAACCACAGGATAATTTTAAATGAACATTTAACATTGTTTTTGTAAATATTTTATTCTGGAGAGCAAAATGTTCCTAGTGAATGTCTGGGGCTAATTTTTGGGGGGGGGGGGAGGGTAAGCTCACTGTCGTTTTGGAACAGAGAGGTGGGGGAAGAAAATATCCGTGAATCGTTTACGTGTGTTAGGTAGCATATAACGATAGTGTTTCACCAAGGAAAGCATACATACATGTAACTGGTGCAGGCACCAACATGGTTTATCACTCAGTGTTTTCGGTTATTACTCAATGACGCTGATTGAAGATTAAAAACAAACGTTTAAAAATGTACAACTGACTCAATTCGTCTGACGACATCTTTGAGGCAATGTGCGACCAGCCCATTGAAACTCGTAAACCGATAGCATCAAAAACCTTAAGACAAAATGTTCGTAATGCCAGCCACACACCAAATGTGGCAATTGTCTCAGGACAAAACTTCCCGAGACGTCGCATTTGATGGAGAGACTCCCAATAGCCTTTCTGTAGACAGAGCTTCGCCTTGTTGTCGTGAGACGCATCAAGACGCCTAGGGTGCATCTACACGGGGCGCGGTTGCAGCGTCACGCCGTAATTTTCTGTCCGCTCGCGCTGTGACGCCTCGTGTATTTTCACCGGCAACACGAGTTTTCAGTTGCGGCGTCTTTGCTGCTCCGTGCTGCTCGAAATAGAAATTTTGAGGTCACGTGACCCATACGTAGTTACTACGTCACATTTGAGGCCAGTTGGCTCCCGCGCTAATAGCGGTGGCCCTTTGTCGAATATGTAAACGCGGGCCGCCGAAAAAACTTCGTTTTTCAAGACTAACAAATTTTTTTTCTTCAGCGCACCTCAAACGCCAAAAAGACCTCAGTCTTTAACCATCAGCCATATTTTTATTAATGGACAGAAACGGCCCATCTTGCAAATGTTTAATAGCCCAACACTTTATCTAAGTCTTCAGGAAGCCAAACTTCAAGAATTCCATACCGAACTTTCACAATCGCCATTTAAAAACAACTCCAAAACTACCACAGCGCTCCTTCATCATGGCCGCCATTATTGTAAATTTGTACTTTGTATTCTCGATTTTCATTACTTTTATTTTAGGGCAAAAGGGGGGGGGGGAGGGAATTGAGGCTTAATGGCGCATCGATAGCTTGGTCAATAGGCCCAAAGACATTAGCTTAGTGTTTATTGGGAGGGGCTTCCTCTACGAAGGTACTTAACCTCATATTTAATTGTTCAGACAACTTTGTAAGTGTGATATTTTTCATTGTGTTGCACTGCAGCAACTTTTATGAAAAATTTCCACCACGATCGTTACCTGTCCGTTAACTTTAAAGTTATTTATCCAAATTAACTTACATGCGTTATAGCATTCATTAAGCTAGTTTATTTATCCTTTTTATACTTTATTTAATAATCTTTTGCCCCCTGCACGCTACCATTAGTCCGAACTAATTCGACATCAGCAATCACGAATTTTGAATATATGTTTGTTTTAAATCTCTACTATAACTCCGACTGGTCCCATCCGAATGTTTCTACTGGCTTGTCCTTCAATTAAAAGCCAAAAGATACTTATAAATATCTGTTCCCAAAGTAATCCGAAGTCAAACTGTGTTTAAAAATCCGAATCCTCAATACCCCCCCCCCCCCTCCCCCAGCCAAAACTAGTTGTGGTTTATAACACTGCAGTTTTCAGTTATAGCTTGTAAAATTTAATAATAATGCTTTATGTATTACCCAAACCAAAGTACTAAGCTTTAACCAGAACCTACTCATGTTGCAAACATGTAAATATTCATTCCATAGTCAGTATTTCAAAGTAAAGGCCTATTTCCCAAAGTTCACTTGAGTAAAACTCAAACAAGCCTATCTTTACATGTCCCTACTCCTTCAAACGGCTCTGCACCAGGTCCCTTTGTTCAACCGACTTCTCCTCCCACTTTCCATTGTTCTCCTGGCCCTCAGCCAATCAGACCCCCGCAGCTCTCCTGGGCGTCCGCGCCTTGGTCCAGAAAATCCGCTGCTCCAGCATAAAAAACCCCAGTTGCCCTCCCTTTACAGCTCAGTCAGCACAGCTCACAGATCTCTCAAGTAGAAGGGTTACGCCGGTCGGGAGTGAAGATGTCACGTCCGTGGTTGCCATGCCGGGCAAAATGGTAGTGGTTGTAAGTAACTAGTTTAACTTTAGAAGTTTATCTTTAGGACCCAATTCTAAATTTATAGTCTAAATTAAATTAACCTCTAGCTTAGAGTCTTTAATGGTTGGTAACCCTTATCGGCATTGCTGGGCTTTACCACCATAATGTTACAGTATGCAACTCTTCCTAAAAGCCAGTTTCATTCTTTGTTCATTTCTTAAATGTAAACAAAGGGACGGTTTGATACTCGCGAGGAAAAATAACTGTGGGACGACTTGAAAACTACAGTTGTCAAATATAGTTGCAACTTAGCGGACGCGGTTCAGCTTGCTGGGTATTCCTGGATTGGAACCCAAGATAAAAATGCTTTTTCTAATCTAAATTAAGTGTTTAAGAATCAACTTCGTTGTTCTTGTTTATGTGAATTTTCCAAAAGTGTAAATTCTGATAAATTGTTTTTGCCAAACTTGTCAAAAGCCAAACTAGTGAACTAAATGTAAAAGTGTTTATTTTTCATTATGCTGATGTTTTAAAATAAAAACCAAGAGTTTTTAAACCTCTGGTTCGTTCCCTAGTAGATTAATTGTTTTTAAGTGTAAACTATTATGTAGCCCTTTTAGCTTTTATACTTCGTTTAAACAGTTAAATAATCCACCGTTAGTGGCAGTGTAATTACCGGTAGCATTAAGGTCAGGCCTAGAATAGGACACCGATGCTCCATCCCCCAAGCCGGGACTGTAGCCCATGCTGTGTTTATTGTCGTAAAAAATCGTAATAACCACGAAACCTGATGCTAAGAAGTACTCGTCAACCAATGATGTCGGGAGCACTACAAGCACCTCAGCCGTCGTAGCGTCCGCCGCTACAAATAGGATTTTGCCGACGCTATGATTAAAATGAGAACAGAAAACAAATTGCAGACGCCATTCTTTACTGGAAAATTCAAGATTCGTATGAATAAGAATTGGTGTATTCCACATAAATTGTACATGAGCGAAGAAAACAAAATCTTATA